>BQNB010116613.1:0-21327 GCA_026074375.1 Tanacetum coccineum
AGAATAACGAATCTAATAAAAGCAACAGAGACCAATAAGTATACAAAACTATGAAATAGTACTACAAATTATATTACTTTGCAAATTATATTGCTTTAAGATGCTTTACTCAAATTAGAATGACCAAGTTATTAAACTCAAAATTAGAGAGAAAATGACTTGCAATAACATCCAAGCAATTAATGGTCCCCGCTAATTAGGTCACTAATATAGTAATTTGTAATTTTGATAATGGTGTTTATAATTATTGCTTTTAGAAGAGTATTAAAATGCTTGTGATATGCGGAGAAGCACGTGTCCACCTCGTAACATGAGTGCTATCAAACAAAACCTAAAAAGGATTAATTAAAGCTTTGAATACTATTGGTTCACAAAACTTAGGTTGCCAGGATTACCTATAATCTAAAGTCTAACACTTGTGTCATCCCTATCCTTGATAGAAAATATCTTTGCTTCTAGTGAACTCTTGGAAAATTTGTTTTCTAATTAGCTTCAAAGCTCATCTATCTTGTTTCTTTTATGCATATAACTCTAACTTATATCCTTCTTTCTCGGTTTGTTTTCTTTTCTGAAAACAATTGGCTACTTCACAATATAACTATTTGGTTGCCAAGCATTCCAATACGCTAGGCTACTAAACCTAGGTCACGTTCCTTTAATCTCAAAATAACATGTGAATCCAGTAAATTACGATCATTTCATTTACTTTTTCGGAAACTGCAAGTTTATTAAGAAACTAGCAAGGTGCTAGAAGTGGGTTCAAATGGATTCACTCTATGCAGTTTATACTTGAATTCTTTTCCTTATTAGAAATCCACATGAAAGAGTATAAAATAATATCATTAAAAATCAAATCCTTATAGGGCCTTTTAATAGCAAAGTGGACCTCGTTTCGAACCGCCAAAGAAGCCAAATAGTTGGGTGAGTCTCAGCATCAAACTACTTGCCGAGAGGTTCTTGGATTTGGATATTATCAGCAAGACACAATTAGTCAATGAAGGAGGCAGAGCACATGTGTCCAAATTCCACCAATTAAGAACCTTCTTCTAAGTGTCAATGGCTAATTCACAAAAGACAAATAAGTGATCTTGTTTCTCAAGATCCTTGTCACAGATTTGACACCTAACGGAGTTGAGGGAAGTCCCTCTCTTATAATGATGGAATGTCAAATTACATTATATATGTGTTGTGTTCGAATTTTCTAGTTCCGGATTATTTGGATGCTTGTGTCAGATTATAAACTTCAAACCGGATTCTTTTAGTGAATTAATCGATAATTAATGGAGTTAAAAATGTCGATCCAAACTTGACCCGTCTATATAGGTCGTAAAGTTATCTTCGCAAATAAAACGAGCTCAATAGTATTCCTTGAAAATTATTTACTGCTAAGTGTCATAAATACTAACTTCAATACCTTGTCTTACAGATAACTCCTTATGCCAACACCACTCAACAAAATCTCACTTTCTATACTCCAAATGTACCCTCACTCAATAAACTATGTACATGTATGTCCTTTCTCACACATTTTAGCGTAACTACCATACCAACAATAAAACTCTCTAAAAAAACAGTATTAAGTATCCTGTTCTTTTCAGTATCAAACATGCACACCTGAAGGGCTCCATTGAAAAACCCCTTATAACAAAATCGCCAAAAACCACTAATAAAAGTTGCTATACAAAACTTGGTATATCAGTTTCAGTGCTTATACTTATTTTGAAATGAACTAACAAAAATATTGAACACACCTCTCGAACGGTGTGTTCGAATTGTGATTTGTAGTTTTGTATTTTAACGTAGAATATATTTACAGAAAGCAAAGCTCAAGTTGTCATTGAAAAGAGAGAAATTTTGAACCTTGGAATTTCCATATATTGAGGAATTAAAGACTTTAAATGGAAAGCCTAAGTATAGCTAGATATTGTAGTCGCTTACTGTCGGGGTATGGCAGGCACTTTCTCAACTTTGTGTTGGACAATTAGGCACAATTAATTTATATATTATATACTACAACTATATAATTATACTATTTAAATTTTCAGTGTCGTAGTCTTACTTCTATTAGTAAGATCAAGTCAAGATTACTCAAGAATAGCCGACTAATAAACATAGAGGGTTTTGGTTTCTTTTTATTATATTTACCATCAATAAGAAACAAAAATATTTTGGTTTTATGTAAAGTTAGGTGAATGGGTAGGAAAATAGTGGTTTACAGCGTAGTTGGATTATAATAATGAAGCAAGCGTAATATATCATGCAAGATGTACTTATGGTTAACAACATCATATTATATATACCATTTATTCAAGTGAAGAAGGAGTCGATATTGTTGCTAAGCCAGTGAACTTGTGATTTGTTTTTGGGAGGAGATCGGCTTGGAAGCACTGAAGAGTCGCGGCTTGAGCCGACACTGTTTAGAAGCAACATCGAGCCGAGCTGATCGCTTGAGGGATTAAAAAATTGATAGTGGGTTCTTCACTATTTTGCGTCCCTGTGCATGCTGGACACTTGTTTTCCACTGTGCTTTCAGTAGTTGTGGCTTATAACAAGAAGGTTTCTCATTTCCAATGTCTCTCATTTCTCTCTCTAAACGCACATGCAATGGTTCTTCGATAATTATTTATTTTAGGTGGTTTTGATCTGAAGGAGTGGTGATCATATAGGGTTTTGGTGTTTGAAGATTCGATGTCGGGGTTTGTGTGACACCCCGAGAATTTCCGTTCAATAATTTAGCCGTTTCCGTTTAGTAATTTGAATTTTTAAAAGTTTCGTTTAGTTTTTTTTTTCGTCACCGGGAGCGAACCGTGACACCAAACGTTGTAGTATTTTGGCAATAGCCACGTTTTTGACGCAGCCAGCACGTAGTAGGTATTTGTGGGCAATAGCCACGTTAATTTCGCATGTTTTAGGGCAATATTTTTCAACCACATATTTATAATATTGGTCGTGTTAAACACAGATTACTCGTTTCGTTATTTACGTGATACGTGTTTTGATCTATACCTATGGATGTGCATGCAAAGCCTTGGAAATTAAATCCAAATATGAGCACTATGACCCTAAAATGTTGGAGACCATTTTGGTCCCCCCCCCCCCCCACCCCCTTTGCCTTAGCAATAACCGGATACACACACTCCCCTAGCATGAAATTCCCATTTTGAAATTTTGATAACAACTTAATATATCTAATCCTACAAAGTGGACTTGCACAAGTCCTTCTACAGCTCTCAGATTTCGCACAGCACTCATTTTTCGGTCCCCCTTTATCAACCTTTACTCGGCCAACAAAGACATGCACCAAGTCTAACGTGTATCCCGCAGTACACGCATCAGATCACATAGGCCAACTTATACATACAACCACTCTCATCTCTGACACACACTCTACACATCGTATACTTACACTCTTACACACGGTCTCCACAAGCAGTTACAGTCATTCAGGTAGGCGCCGAGTCCATTCTCCCCCAGACAGAACGTGACTGCACGGAGAGCCACACAGAATCTATCACTAGAATAACACACATCAGTTCCTAACCCTTTTCATTACTGTCCGACGCCTACACAACACCCACGCATCAAAAATCCATTGTTTTGTAATCCTTTTGATCCCTAAAAAACCATTTGGAAGTATATTGTTCGGGTTGATTCATGTTTCTATCCAGGTATGTTTATAAACAACGTTTTGGGTTTGTTCTTACAGTTTCTAATCATCTTTCGTCGTGTTTTATGGCATGTAAGTGGTGCGGATCGTCGAGACCTTTTTTCATAAATGGAAGTTGTATACGATTTGCGATTCTATTGATCAATCTCCCGAAGCGAGAGTGTACAAAGCCAGTCTTGGTGAAATCATACCTATTTTTTTATAATAACACCAAGTCCTCCTAAAGTTTAATCTTTTTAATTTACTAAATGAAGCAACATAACAAAGTAGATTGTCACTTTCTTTGCGTGATAAAAGTTTGTCTGCGTCGACTAATCTGATAATATATATATACTATCAATAATTATATAATAATATATAAATATCAATATATATTAATAGACATATAAAATATATATATATAATATAATATTGTTATATTACGGCTATGTTATTTTTTAGAGATTTATCGTATAAGCGGAGCTTGAATTATGTTTGCAAAGAGATTAAAAAGATGTTTTGTTTCGTTGTAATATATAATGAAAAGTCTAAGAGGTTTATGGTTTACAAATAATTGTTTTAAAATATTAGCGGTGTTGTCGTAAATCGACGGATATTCTTTTGCCTAGGTCAATAAAAGTATTGTACACATTTTACATTCATGACAACGGAATAATTTTTCACGAGTCGGAGATGAATACAACTGAAAGTCGATATTCTTTGAGAAAGTGGTCCACTCAGCCCGAAAATTATAAACTTATAATGCGTCTCAAAAAATATATTTTTATTATCAAACTTATGAATAAAATGAAGAATAACGTTAAGTGTCGCGCGAGTTTTAGGTCCAACATTTACGATTATTGAGTCGAACTTTGGTGTGTCGGGACACTAAAAACAATACACTACACTAAAAGAGGACGAAATACACTAAAATACAAAATGCACTAAAAGAAAGAACGAAATATACTAAAAGACAAAATATTTTCGAAGATGTGTCAAAATGTCAAGACTTTGTCCAAACCTATAAGCTTTCGCGAAAGTACGTTGTTTGAAAAAGATAACGCCATGTCTCCTCATAGCTTCTGAGAAAATGTTAATAAATCCTCTTCGTAAGTCGTTCATTCGTTATAACATTATGTCTAAAATGATCCACTATAATGCTACGTTTTGTCCGCCAGCTTCAAACACACGACGAGATTCGTTTTTGCTTCTAGGTCGTACCCGTGTACCACCGTTCATTTCGAGTGACCCTATTTTTGACGTGTACACTTTACCATATCATCAAGATGAGTTTATAGCCCCGCACTTTTACTCATTTTGAATAAATTTTTTATAACTTTGGGCTGCTTGTTTTTAAAATCGAACACAAGTACTTTCATGAGAATTTTTTCCTGTTTACGTGTTGCCTAAGTAGCGCTAGACCTCCTATTGCCCAAAACTATCACGAACTGTTAATCTCTTGACCAGAGGACCGGTTGAGGGAGCGCGAGTGAATAAATAGATCTATTGGGACTAATTATCCCTATCCGGGTAAGTCGCACTTACTACCCACGGGTCGCCCGATTAAACAGATATATGTCATGTCGAATTTCAGATAGGAAATCTTAGGTCGGATTTCCTCTAGGGCAATGCAACCTATAGCTATATGAAAGCTATGTCTTAGAATTATCATCGGCGTCATGAGCTTAGTGCAACGTAAATATATTTTATGTGAAGTTGTATTTGTTATAACTGTCGCATGCCTGTAAAATCTTGTGGTCCACTATTACATCAAATTAAACCTATGAATTCACTCAACTTTATGTTGACCGTTTTAAGCATGTTTTTCTCAGGTGCTTAGCTTGGAAGATGTTGCCTGATCTATATGAAGTCTAATTTCCCGAACCAGTTTTCAGATTTCATCTATGTTATCTTAATTACCGTTGTTGAACCTATTAAAGCTTCCGCATTTTAACTTTTAAATCTTTTAAATTTGATTGATGTAAACTTGTTATTATTTTAAATTTATGCAACGGTGTTTATTTTTAAAACGTACCATTAGAGGTCGTTCTTTATGCTTTGTACTTGAAATATCCAGGAACGTCACGCCTCCGGACACGTATTTTGTCCAGGGCTCGTTTGGGGGTGTGACAGTTTGCTTGCTTATTGATTCGTTACTGCGTGTTATTTTTTTTCAAGTTTCTGGTTTCGACAAGAAAAAAGTCATCTTTGACAATTATTTCCCATTCCTTCCTTGCAAAGCCGTCTCTCTTCGCTATTCGATGCATATGCCTTCCCTTTTAATACCATAGCCAAGCGCCCTCCTTAACAATCATTAAAAAATTAAATACTAAACGAAGCCCTATCGTATCAGTACGTCTTTATGATTTTTCTTGTCGCACGGGGCTTTACTCGACCCACTCCCGGTCTCCCACACTGCTCAAGTAAGTGTGCGACTCCATATGAGGACCTCCTTCCCTTCTACCCACTCTCAGTTCCTACGGTTCTCAAAGTAGAGGAGGAAGGGTGGGCAGCAGGTACTACGAGCCCCCCTTTCCCACACATCTATAACAGAAGAAGACATAAAATACGAATGAATTATTCGATCTCTTCCCACTCACATGGGTTCTTCTATTGAAGAGGTTCCATGGGCGTACATAAGAGTGGAACCTAGATAGAATGCGGAGCACCAGACCTGACCGCCAATACATTTACCAAGCTTACCAGCTCTTAGCATTGCAGCTCATATATATATATATATATATATATATATATATATATATATATATATATATATATATATATATATATATATATATATATATATATATATATATATATGGGAGGTAGGCGGGGATAGCTTGTTTCTATTCCCCTATGCTACTTGCACATCTTATGTAAAAATAAAAGGAAGCAAGTGGCTCTTCGCTTAGTAGATGGTCATTGAATGAAATCACCTTCTTGTTCTAGCCCAGTCACTTCTTTTTTTTAAATCCTAGACTAAAGAAGAAGGCTCCTTAATCAACGAAGAGGAAAATCTGCAAAAAGGAGAACTATACTAACATGTCGTTGGTTACTTTATCAAGGATCTACAAGATAAGGTATGTGTCCAAATTCTCATAAACCGAATGTCCCCCTTACTCCCTATTCTCGGGCAATTACCATGTTATTAACAGATCGAAGTTTAATACAACCTTTTTTGATCCCTTTAGAGGGGAAGACCCTATATTATACCAGCATCTCTTTTAGTTCCTCAGTAATCCAGAGGAGTATATTCCCATTCTTCTTAGATACAGTATCATAAGTCATATCATTTCTACTTTTTCTAGAAAATCAGTCTTCGAGTATCTAGGCATGGTTTATGCCATGATAAGTATAGGTGTTCTTGGATCTATTATTTGGGCACATCATATGTTTACTGGGATGTTGATAACCTTGCCTACTTTAAAGCAGCTACCATGATCATAATTGTCCCTACTAGAATCACAATCTTTAGTTGGATCACTACCATGTGGGGGGGGGGGGGGGGTTTCGATACAATACAAAACACCCATGTTATTTGATGTAGAGTCCATATTTTTGTTCACCATAGGGGATTCAATGGAATAGTTCCCCCAATTCTAGGCAAGAGATTGCTCTAAAGGAGACTTATTATATGGTTTCACATTTCCATTATGTACTTTCTATGGGAGTCGTTTTTGCTTTGTTTGCAGGATTTCACTATTAGGTAGGTAAAATACTTGGTCAAACATATCCTGGAACTTTAGGTCAAATCCATATTTGGATTACTTTTTCAGGGTAAATTTGGCCTTCTTTCCCATGCATTTCTTAAGGTTTTCGAGAATGCCACGTAGCATTCTTGATTATCCTAATGCTTACGCTGGATGGAATGCCATTATTTGTTCTGGCTCTTACATATTTGTAGTTGGGTTTTGTTATTTCTTCGTGGATACAACAAAAGACGCGCCCGAGTCCTCTAGTTGTTGAACGAAATCCAACCACACCAAAATGGATGGTACAAAGTCCTTCAGAATTTCATATTTTTGGAGAACTTCCAACTATCAAAACGATAAAATTCTTTGTGAAGTAAAAGAAAAAAAGGGTCGTCGATTTCTACTAAGAACCTAATAGTACTTTCCACTTTCTAACAGATAAGAAAACCTTAGTAAGCAGGATCTGCTAACCGAGAGTTGAAGGGCATGTAGTCGTTGAACCGATAGGCAAATGATGCAAAATAAGATTGAATGTGAGATTTCATGGCTAAGACGCTAGGGTACATAAAGTGAAGTCTAAACGGAATAGACATCTTTGCAATGTCCAAGCGTCAGGACTGGAAGCCCTCACCAAACGTCTGAAGCAACGAGAGAAAAAGTCGATCACCTTCACTTAAGAAGATTTTGCTATCCACTAAGACACCGAGAACTCTCCGATCGACATATCCGCCATGATCTCCTATGTAAAAGTAAACCATATTTTGGTTGACACGGGGAGCTGCATCAAAGTTAATACATGGAAGGCCTACCATCAACTCAATCTGGAAACCATAAAGAATAAGACGAACCAAAACCAGCAGCAGCTTTGCAAAATCAATTTTATCGATCACCATGATATATTTATGATTCCTTATATAGACATAGACGGGGCGAGTACACTAGTAGAAAAGCTGAACTAGTAAGGCAACCTACATCTACTAGAATGCAATTGTATGATGACAAGCCATAAAAGAAAAGGTTACACTATTATGCTTGAAGTTAACAAAAAATGAACAAACCATCTCAGCATACTGCTTCGAAAGAGGAGTTCATGACTAGAATAGAGGATCCCATTTAAACCTTGGTAATTTCCTTAAAGCGAATGGTTCAAATTTTGCCAAGAGACCGTCAGCCAAGGAGCTTCACTTCTTCTCTTTAGCCATCACACATAATTGATCTAAATGTGACTCATCAAGCTATACCAAACAAATATAATATATGAGATTTTTATTAAACACAATCGCATACCAGGGCAGAGTCGCGATATGGCTAATAC
Source organism: Tanacetum coccineum (assembly GCA_026074375.1). Taxonomy (NCBI): domain Eukaryota; kingdom Viridiplantae; phylum Streptophyta; class Magnoliopsida; order Asterales; family Asteraceae; genus Tanacetum; species Tanacetum coccineum. The sequence continues at coordinate 8,654 of BQNB010116613.1, forward strand.
TATAGAACGAGGCTTCGAACCAACAAGGTAGGGGTCAACAAATTACTCTCCGCCTACTTCATCCGATAAGTCCATTACCTATATTTATTAAGTTTCCAACTGTAAACTTTGCCCTTTTTGTGTTTTGAATGTTTCATAAATAGTCCTTTGACTATTTGACTTTTGTCAGTTTATTCAGATTTTGTATCGTGTTGACGGTGATGATTTTTATGAGAATTGTGGTGATTTTATGAGTATTGTGATGAATTATGGTTTATTGTGATTAATAATCCCTTTTGGAAGGTATTATTGTGTTAATTGTATTCCGGGTGGTTTGACCCGTGAATTTTGAGAAATGCCAAAAAACGAGTCCGACACGTCCGTTAATGTCTAGATGAGTTTTGAAGAGGTTTAAAGTGGAAATATGTCGTGTAAATACTCTAGGTTAATGGAAAAATATTTTTAAAGTGAATAAAAATGCTAATTAACTTTGGGATAAATTTTACGGTTGAGTTTTACGAGTATTTAAGTGATCCTGACACGAAAAGAAAGGCCCGAGACCACCTTGGATCCATGGCCGGTCAAGAAGTCAAAGAGGGGAACAAAATGGCTTAATTTTAGCTAACTTGTCTAGGAGTGGTACATTTATATGCTTTCCACTAGAAACATTTGATCATAATCCATTTCATTTGCAAAAAATAAAACACACACTTAAGTGTGTGTGTGTTCCTCCGCCCCTAAACCACCACCAATCCACAATAAATTTTCTAACTTTGATCGAGACCGTGATATTCCGGGTTGATACGAGTATTTGGGTATTCATTTAAACAACGTTTGGGTTGTCCGGTTCGTGTCGAAAAATACAAATTTGAAGATTTTCTTGTAAGTTTTCAAATTTAAATTTCGTTTGTCCTTTTGGGTTTATTTTGATGCATAGATGTTAGTTGTACAAGTTGATCGTTGTGAAAATCGATTTTTGGAAGCGAAATGAATAAAAGGGTAGTGTTTGGTTCATGTATGGTAAAAAGGAAAAAGAGAGTTTTTGTAGTTTTGATGTTGTGGTCGTGATGGTTGAATAATATATGTTGCTAGGTAGCTTATTTTTTATAGTAGCTTGTATAGCTTATTCGGGCTTATTTTTAAGCTATTTCTTGGCTTATTTTGGGCTTATAAGCCACAAAATTTCCTCAAAATCACTGAAAAGTGATTTTGACTATTTTGTGTTATGGCGTATATTTGTGGACTATTTTTGAGGCTTATGGTAGTAACCAAATGCGATACGTAGCTTACTAGCTTATTTTAAAGCTTAATATACGTATTTTTCAGCATATGGGCTCACGGCCCAATAAGTCCATTTAAGTCGTGGCTTAATGGGAGGGCTTATTGTGGTCCGGATTATTTTCTACTTATAAGTATATACTTATATATGTAAATGGACCTTGATTTTGGACTTGAATCGTGTTTTGGACTTATAAATATCTTAATGGACCCTTATTGGGCCTTAAATCCCAATAAGCGATATTTAGTCGTTATGAGAGTTTTGATAGACTTTTGAAAGTGAAAATGTGTTTACGAAGTGATATTGAGCGATATTTTGGGATAAACGTTTAGTAAACGTTAAAGATTGAGATTTTTGGAATTTTGTCGAAAAGTGACGAATTGGTAAATAGTGTTGAAAATAAGGTTTGAAACCTTGGAAAACGTTGTATGAGCGTATGGGTCATGTCAAAATTCCGTAAAAAGTTTATACTTAGAAATTTTCCTAAAACATGATTTTTGATTTTTAATAATAAAATATTAATTAATTATTTTATTTATTTAATAAATTCACTAAAATACGAAAAATATAAATTTTCTCGAAACTTCTCGGATATGTTTATTATGAGAAAACGTGTCATTTTCAACCGTGTTATGATTATTTTGGAGTGACTAAGGTTACCGAATGGACTTGTCGAGATATATTTATATTATATTACTTATCTATTTTCTCTAAATAGTATAAGTAAAGTATGTATTATGAGTAACGAGATTGATATGATTGTGGAGATATGTCGTCAACAATCACACCACTAAATTGTTTTGGGTGTAATTGTACAACGTCTAAACCTCTATGCATCAAACGTGAAGATTGTTTTTGGTAAATTGGTGATTAATTGGGACATTAACTGGACTAGATCAGTGTGCCGGGCGTCGGTGCATTTGCTGTGTAATTAAAGTTTGGTTGCTAAAGACTTACTTGAGGTGAGTTCTCGTTAGCCCCACTTTTTAATGTTTTTCCCGTGAGGGAAAAAGAGACTCAAATGTGTTTGGAAATGTTTGATTGGCACTGTGCGAAATGTGTTTTTGTTTTTTGGGACAAGTTCGTGCTTATGACCGCTAGGTGAACTATTATTGTGTTGTATGATTGTTTGTGTGCGGATGGGTACGCCTACCCAGTTTTTGTGTGAGTTATTGGGAGCGGATGGGTTAGCTACCCAGGTTTGTGTGTGGTCGATGGCCCTAATTTTAGTGATCCAGTTGGTAGGCCCTTTAGGTGCGTAGTGACATTATGGTTATATGATAGCTGTGTGTAAGGGGTTTGCGTATTATATTCACTGTCATATAACATTATTGTCCAATGTTGAAATATTGGCATAGCTTTTGGGTTTAAGGTCAAATCTACGAGCTCACTAATTGTGATTGATCTCCAAATACGTATATAAGGATAATATCAATTATAATATAGTAATAAGTATTCCAAGAGGATTTCTGAAAATTACTTTTATCCAAAGTAAAATTCAAAACCTTCCTGAGTCGTATCCTAACGAAGTGTGAATTGAGAATCGGTTAAGTTCGTGATCGCGTGATTTGAATAATCACAAAGATTTTGATTTTTGATTCTATTTCTACTAGTGAAAATGCAAAAACAATTAAAATCAAGCAAACAACTAAGGCAAATAAGTATTTAAGCTAGAAAACGTTGACGGGAATTCTAAAACGCGACTAATTACCTAAACTATTAAAATTTAACTCTAAGAATTATTTTTTTATTTTTTATAAATCCTAAATGATTAAAAATAATTTTAGAAAAAAAGAATTATATTTTTTTGACTTTTATTTTATTTATTATGAATTAAAAACAGATTTAATCTAAAAATAATATAAAAAATATTAAACTAATTTATCAAAATCTGAAAAATTAAGGAAAAGTACTTTGAACTATTTAAAAACTAAAAAAAATTCAAACTGAGAAAAAGCCATACGAATAAGCTGTTAAAATAAGCAAATAAGCTTAATAAGCATAAACTAAAAGGTTACTATATATATTAAATTATGCAAGGTAATAAATGAAAAAGACCCAAGGGCAGTTGGTAGTGGGTGTGTGTGTTGAGGTGTTGGTGTTATAAAGGAGAGGTTACAGGTTCGACCCCTGTGACCTTTCTTTTTTTAAAAACATTTTTAAAATTTTTCTTTTTGAAAAAGCTAACTACTAATAAAAATAAGAAACTTTAATGAAAGCACTTTTTCTAAAAACTACAAATAAGCTAGAAATAAGCTCAATTAAGGTGACAGTTTGGCTATAAGACTCTTAAGAAATAAGCTATAACTGCTTAAGCTTTTCAGACTTAATAAGCAACTAAAAACCTAAATAAGCTAAAACAGACCTACACTTAAACCTAATAAGCTAAAATAAACTAGAAATAGGCTAACTAAATAAGCTAAAAAGCACCTAAAAGCAAAACAGTTGTAAAAGTCTAAGTTAAGACTGTTAAGCAAATGGTTTAAACTGCTTGATCTTTTTGGACACAATAAGCAAAAAGAAAACCAATAAGCTAAAGATAGACCCTAACCTGGACCTAATAAGCACTAATGCACAGGAATAAGCAGCTAAATTAAGTAGAAAAGTACCTAAAGCTAATGGCACAGTTGACTCAAAAAAGACATCTGACAGTTTTTATACTACTTTTGGTACTAAAAATAAGCTTCAATAAGCTTAAGCTGGAACTTAAAAACTCAAAACAGATAAAGTCTAACCACTAATGAACACATAAAATCTAATTTTAAGAATTTTGAACTAAAAATAAGCTAGAAAATTAATCTGTCAAAAGTGACAGTTTAGACTTAAATATTTTTTGCATTTTGAACTTTTTGACAAATACTAAAAACTAAAAACTAGGACTCAACACTTTTGACACTTAACTCAGCAGATGAAACATTCATTTTAGACTCAACTTGAGATACAAACCACACCTCTAATGGACTTTTTAAGAAAAAGCTCAAATAAGATGCTTAACTCATTTTCACACTCAGAATTTTAGAAAGCTTGTAGAAAACCTATAAAACTTACTAACAACTGACTAATACTACCTAAAACTACTTTTTAGACTATTATTAAGCTAATCTAAACTAGATTAAAAACCAAAACAGGCCATAGCAGTCTTAAGTCTTGGGTAAGACTGCTAAACCAAACACCCCTTTAAAAATCCTAGAATCAAATTAAGAACTAAAACATATCCAAATATGGCCTAATTTACTTAAACATATTTAGTACTAAGTTTATTGAGGACAAATAAGCATTTACCTAAGAAAAATAAGTACTAACTGATAAGCTTAATTGAAAAGCTAAAATGACCAATAATTTAGCAATTTTTACTAAGACTTAAACTAAGCTAATCCTAATGATTTAATCTAGTAATGTAAGACATAACAAGCTAGAATTAAACAGATTAAGCACTTATAAGTAATGAATAAGCAGAATAGTAAGCTAAACATGTAAATAAGCTAAAAATTTAAATAGAGATGTACCTTGATTCCAGCTAAACAAGAATCAAATATTGCTCTTAAGAGCTTATCCTACAAGCTCCAGCTTGTTTAAAACAAGCTTGTATTGTCTATAAGACCTTCCCTTTTTGGCTTATCTTCCATAATTAGAGCTGAGGTATTTGTGGTGAAATTTGAAGTGAATGCTTATTCAGTTAAGCTTTTTAAGGCTTAACTGAATGATAGCTAGCTTATATAGTAACTTAGAGCTTATAGAGCTTATTAGATTAAATTTGAGCTTATTTCAACCATACTTGCATTAAGTAAAAACATTGAATAAACACGAATTAAACCAAACAGAATTTTATTGATAATCAAAAGTGAGTACAAGCTTTTAAATAGAAAATTACATTAAAAATAAAGACAATAAGCTAAATTACTACTAAACTTAAGCTAAAAACTAGACGCTAAGCTATGAAACCTAAAGCCTTATTTATAGCAATTGAGGGATGCTTCTAGGCCTTAGAGGAGCGTCCTTCTTCTCTGATCTTAGCCCTTAAATCGAAACCGCCTTTGATCATCTAATCGTGACCCTTGATTTGAGTGCCACGTCCCATCCACCAATGATATGTCATGGGATTGCCAGCATGGACTGACAAGAACGTCATTGCGTACGTCATTTCCATCTATAAGGGTTAATTTTCATTTAAGCTAGGTTAATTGGGTGTTAGGGTGAAATTTGGGACGAAAGGTGAATAGTGAATTCAATTTGGGCGTGTTTTTTATGTTTGACCAGGAGTTATAAGGTGGACTTAGGTTTGGGCTTTGGTTATGAGTTGGGCTAGATTAAAGGTTATAATTTTAATGGATTAACGGGAGTTAAGGTTAAGGACTAATGGTGAAATGGAAAGGACTAACGGTGCAATTGGTTTGGACTGATGGTGTTAGTCCCCAAGGACTAACTTTGTAGTAGTTTTAGGGTATTTTAGGGTTAAAGGATTAAAAGGATTGGATTTGGTTAAGACTTAAGATAAATTCTCCTTCGGCTTTGATTTCTCATACTCTTTCCATTCCCGTGCTCAGTTTTGTCTGTTTTGCTTTATTTTTGTCCTTTTGTGCAATATCCGTTACCTGCAAGACACAATTCACAATACAAACGAATACAATGCATTTTTTGTATTTATTGGTCATTATTGGTCTTTTTAAGCTCATTTTATTAGGCAAAAGGTATGTGTATTTAAGCACATACCAAAATCCCCCATACTAAACTATTGTCGTGTCCTCACGCAATGTCATAAGTCCAAACTTAGAAAACCAACAATTTCAACCCCCTTAGACTAATTACCTCAAAAAGTAGCTAAGTGTTCATATAAGGGGATTAAAAATTACTAGTTTCAAAAAGCGCCCCGTTTTACCATTTTTATGCATTTATTATTATCATACATTCATATCATAACTTCACGGAATAAGAAACACTAAAAAGATAAATTCATCTTCCTCGATTTTTCACCCGCCCCAAACCAAGCTTAAAAACGAAATCATTGTTAAATATAAGATAAGATGCTAACAATACTCATAAATGCTAATTGTGAATGCATAACTACTTTCTGCTCCCTTATTCCTAAATCCTCTAAAGATTTTATTATCATTATTATTTGTGACAAATAAGTTGATGTCTTATTCATATAAAGTAAACCCGATTTAGACCACAATTAGTTTGAAATCCTTTCCTAAAGAGATGATATGGTGAGAATAAGATCCACATTAAGGTTCTAATTTCGTATGATTTAGGGGTTATCCTATTTAGATAACCCTGGAGTCGAAATTTGGCTTTATTTTTATTATTATTGCAACATTATTAAACCTCGGTCTTTTAAACAACTGCCACATCAGTATGCGAGCCGACCATGGTCCAGGAGTCTTATTTTGACCTCGGTGAATTCCTCAACCTTTTAGAAGGCTGCAACATCGGTTGTGAGCCGGCAAGATGCAGCAAACTTTTACCAGTCTCAAATTATTACTATGTGCCTTATTTAGAAGACTGCCACATCGGTTGCGAGCCGGCAAGAGGCAGTAAACTTTTATTAGCTCATAGTTTTATTATTATTATTATTACCTCCACCCTTTAAACGTCTACCACATCGGTTGTGAGCTGGCAAGAGGTAGTGGTCTTATTTCGGCTTCGGTTTGTTACATAACTTATTATTATTATCCAAATTTCAAGTCCTGTGGTCTTTTAACTACCTAGAAAATGGTAGCGAGCCGTCAAAAATCAGTAGCCTATTTCCCCACAACATTGACAAAACCTCGATGTGTACCTTACTTTCACCAGAAGGAATCTCTACGAAGTGATCTAAACTAAGAATCGCAAAAACATAAAGTAACTTTATTTATTCAACAATTATATAATGTTTATTAAGCTAGTGGGAGCAAAAAGCCACAATTAACCTCTATGAGCTCTAAAGAGTTCCAACTACTCTATCATTTCTTGTTTTTTACAGATTTATAATCTTTACTAAAAAGATCCGCGAATGCTTAGTCTAATAAAACAAGCTAGCCAAAATTAGAAGTCATATCATGGAAAATTTGTAAACCTTGGATTTATCAAGCTAAATTCGCGTTTAAAAGCTTCTTGTATAAAAACTAGCAAAAGCTTAATTATATAAGTTTTAAGGGCAAGCACGAGCGTACACATGCCGATCAAGTCAAAATTTATTTCTTAAAAAGACAAAACTACGTGTCTAAACACTTATTCTATTTTTGAAATAAAAAATTAATTTTGTCATATTTTTGCTATTTTTGGTGGTAAAACGGGGTTACGTGAAGACAAGGAAAATGCAAGTAAGATCGAAACGAAAGATCCCCCTCATACTAAAACTACACATTGTCCTCAATGTGAGACTGTCACCCCCATACTAATTTCAAGGCGTAATCCAAATAATAAAGGGTCTTACGCAAATCTAAAGCCGTTTATTAATTATGCTAATAGATAAACGTTAAATCAATAAGATCTAGGATATCGGATTCCCGTATATAAGCATGCGAAGGATTGAAGATCGAGTAAACGATGGACAAAAGCACGAGCACGAGAGCCTTTAAAATCCGGGCAATCCTGGACATAAAACACAAAACACGAAAAAGAAAGAGGCGAGCCTCCTCACATCACACTTATTCATAAATATACTACTACTAAGGATAAGCATGGGTTGCCACCCGCGAAGCGATTGTTTTTGTTAACCGAGTCACGAGCCTGACTCGACCCCGAATTTAATGGTCCATGGGGAAAGTTTGGAGATCCGGGACAACCATTAGTGGTATGTCCCCTCCAAAATAGTGTTTAAGTCTATGACCGTTCACCTTAAAGTTTGGTCCGTCGGTTTGAGATAACTCGACGGTTCCATAAGGGAAAACTTGAGCAATGGTGAACGGCCCGGTCCAACGAGTTTTGAGCTTTCCTGAGAAAATCTTTAATCGAGAATTGAAGAGAAGAACCCAGAAAAACAAGAAAACAAGAGGAAAAAAAAGAAAAAAAAAGCAATAAAAAAAATAATCAAAATTATATAAGAAACAAAAAAAAAAAAAAAAAGAAAAAAAAATTAAAAAAAAAAAATAATAAATAAAAAAAAAGAAAAATAAACCACAGTGCGAAGTATAAGGCCCGAAGCACTCCCCGTCTATGCGCACAACAACACCCTTGCAGCCGGGCTCCAAACTCGGTCGCCCGCCCCCCCCTTTCGTGCCCCCCCCAACATCCCCGGTCCCTCCCCTGCCCCCGTCCACCTCCCACCCACCCGCACCCCCCATAATCCCCCTATTAACCAACCACGATCTACCAACCCTACAGACTAAAACACAAATGACCAAACCCTTCTAACACTGACCCAATCACGCCAGTCTAACCAAACCAACCTACCAAATCCCAAAAACTAGCTCCCCCAGATGAGGACAACCGGTCAAACAATCAATAAAATATCCCACAAGTGCCTTGTGATCGAATCACGATAGTACATGACCCACCCCATATCCGAACACTAGCAAATGCTGCGACCCCCGATGTGGTGATATAGAAAGTGGTACTAAAGGCCCATAAAGCCTCATCTAACTTATCGGACATGAAGCAAGCTTTTCCACCTACGGTCCTTTCTAAAATTCGTTTCAAACCACGATTTGAAACGTCCACTTGTCTACTCATTTGTGGATGATATGCGGTAGAAATACGGTGGTTCACTCCATACTTAAGCCAAGACCTTCGCAAATCGAGTCATTGTAAACAAAAATAAAAAGGATAGGGGGGAGGAGGCAAAAGTAATAACCGCGATCACTAATTATAGCACGAGGAGTTCCAAATCGATCAAAAAGAGATTTCAAAATTTTAACAACAACTCGAGCATCATTAGTGGGGAGCGCTTTTGCTTCAACCCATTTAGACAAATAGTCGACGGCTACAAAAATGTATTTGTTCCCTCGAGAAGACGGGAACGGGCCCATAAAGTCGATGCCCTATACGTCAAAGATCTCGCATACTTGAATTGCATTTTGAGGCATTTTATCTTTTTGCAAGATTTTGCCTTGACGATGACAAGCGTCACATCGTGTGACCAAGTCATGGGCATCTTGGTAAATAGTCGGCCAATAGAAACCGAATCAAAGACTTCTTAGCGGTGTATTTCACACATGAGTTCCCCCGGTGGTTCATTATGGCAAGCCGGAGATATTAACGGCTTCATGGCCGTGAACAAATCGTCTAATCATTTTGATCCGCACAAAATCCTAATAAGTAGGGTCTCCCAAAATCATGCTTAACATCCTTAAAGAATTTTTTCTTTTGTTGGGACGACATCCCTTTCACAACAAAATTCCCCGCATGGTAATTTGCAATGTCGGCAAACCATGGGGTACTAGAATCACCATGAAAAGATATCATTCCGAGGGTCTCGAGAGGAAATGTTTCGGTAATTTCCTTTTTCTCGTGATCACCTTGATGAGGGTTTTCTAATCTTGATAAATGATTGACCGCGAGATTCTCTGCTCTTTTTTTATCACGAATAATGACATCGAATTCTTAGAGTAGGAGAATCCACCAGAGCAATCTCGGCTTAGCATCTTGTTTAGCAAGAAGATACTTAAGAGCCGAGTGGTCCGTATACACTATAGTCTTTGATAAGACTAAGTAAGGCCAGAATTTCTCAAAAGCATACACCACGGCTAATAATTCATTTATTCATAGATCGAGTAGTGGTTGCTGTGAGCATACCGTCATGGTCTCACTTGCATAGTGTATAGGCTGAAAATGTTTTGTCTTTCGTTGCCCCAAGACTGCACCTACCTCATAATCACTAGCGTCGCACATAATTTCAAATGGTAGGTCCCTAGTCGGGGGTAACTAAAATCGGGGCTTCGGTTAACTTTTTCTTAAGTATACTAAATGCTTTAATACATTCTTTCAAGAAAATAAATGAAGTTTCTTTTTCAAGAAGATGGGTCATCGGCCGGGCGATTTTAGAAAAATCTTAAATAAATCGACGATAGAACCTGGCGTGACCTAAAAAACTTCGAACACCTTTAACAGAAGTCGGATGAGGGAGTTTAGCTGTAACATCAACTTTAGCTTTATTGACCTCAATCTCGGACCTTGAAATCCTATGTCCAAGAACAATGCCTTCTTTTACCATAAAATGACATTTCTCCCAATTTAGAACTACCATTAGGTGTCTTCGCACCGTTTTAGCATTTTGTCTAAATGGGAGAGGCATGACGAGAAAGAATCCCCGAAGACCGAGAAATCATCCATAAAGACTTTCATTGTTTCCTCAATCAAAATAGCCATCATGCACCTTTAAAACATGCCCGAAACATTACATAAGTCGAAAGGCATGCGTCGGTAGGCAAATGACCCATAAGGGCAAGTGAAAGTGGTCTTCTCTTGGTCTTGCGGGTCAATGGGAATTTGAAAATATCTGGAAAATCCATCTAAAAAGAAATAGTATTCGTTCCCTGCTAAACGTTCAAGCATTTGGTCCATGAAAGGCAACGGGAAATGATCTTTACGTGTGGCATCATTAAGATTTCGGTAATCAATACAAACACGTCATCCCGTAACTAACCTAGTAGGAATTAACTCATTATCTTTGTTTTCAACTACGGTCATGCCACCCTTTTAGGCACACAATGAACGGGGCTCACCCACGGACTATCAGAGATAGGGTAAATCAATCCGGCATCAAGGAGTTTGATAACTTCCTTTTTGATAACCTCATAAATTTTCGAATTTACCCTTCGTTGATGTTGAATCGCCGGTTTGAAATCGTCTTCCATTAAGATTTTATGAGTACAAAAACTAGGGTCGATACCCTTAATATCAGAAATTTTCCATGCAATGGCCCGTTTGTGTGACTTAAGAACTTTTAAAAGGACGGCCTTTCTTCATCTTTTAATTCCTTAGAAATTATGACGGGTAATTTATCGATTCCTTCTAAAAACGCGTATTTAAGATGAGACGGTAAATCCTTGAGCTCAAGCTCGGGAGGATCATCAATAGAAGATTTTATCATTTTAATTTCCTCAACATGAAATTCCTTTGGAGGGAGAGGAGATGATAGATCATCATTTAATAACTTCTCGAGTAGAAGAAGGTCTCCATCCGAATCAAAGTCGGCATCATCAATTCCCGGTGGAATTGAATCGTTTGTAAGACAAGCTTCAATTTCTTCCAAAATGAAGTCACCTCCTTCAAAAGGAGTGAGAGAGGGGAAATAAGTAGAAAGGATAGGATCTAAAGACGGAGTGGGATTGCCACTTTTAGAACTATCCGAAAAACTGAGCACTTCTTGAGCATACTCCTCACATGAAACGTCAATGACATCGATAGGATTAACCGATTTAGCATTATTGTAGGAGTATCTCGAAGTTTGACCAACTTTAAAGGTTATGGCTTCATCATCAACTCGAAGAGCTAATTCTTCACCATAAACATCAATCAAAGCATGTGTCGTCCTCAAAAAGGGTCTCCTAAGAATTAAGGGAACCCGAGGATGAACAACATAATCAACGACTACGAAGTCGGGCGGAAAATGGAACTTTCCTACTTTAACAAAGACATCTTCGGCAATACCGGATGGACTAGTAGTCGATCGGTCTGCAAGTTCAATAATCATTTGAGTAGACGTAAGTTTGGGGAGTGAGAGCTTCTTCCATATGGATAGAGGCATCAAGTTGATGCTTGCACCAAGATCGGCCAAGGCTAAGCATTCAACTATCTCTGAAAAATCGCATGGAATAAGAAACTTGCCGGGATCTCCAAGTTTTTTGGGCAAATGTTTTAGGATAACCGCCGAACAATTCTCATTCACTGGTGTTTTGGCTAAGTCAAACAATTTTTCTTTATTATTTAAGAGACTTTTAAACATTGAAGCAAATTTCGGCATATGTAGAAGAGCATCCGTGAAACTGAGCTCGAAACGTAATTCCCGAAAGATTTCAACAAACTTCGAAGCTAGATTATCATCTTTTTCACGGAGCTTTTGTTTGTTGGCTCTCGAAGGATAAGGTATAGACGGTTTAGACTTAGGAACAACAACGGGCTCATCAATTGGAGCTTGAGTTTGGACTACCAGAGGTTGGATGTTTTCGGTACTTGGTTGCACCGTATCCTTTGTTACCTCGGGTTCCCATTCCACTACCTTGGAAAGAGGAGAGAAAGGAAGTGGAATTGGAGGTCCATCATAAGAAATACCGCTTTGGGTGGTGATTGCTTTTAAGTCACCTCTCGAGTTAGAAACGGTGTTGCTAGGAAGTGAACCCGAGCCCGAAGAAGAAACGGTATTCATTTGAAAAAAACTACTCATCATGTTTTTAATACCATTCATTAACTTATTCTTTAACTCATTCTTGAACGCATTGTTTTGTCTAGTCAACGTATTATCCATCTCTTTCTTTAATTCCATCCTCATATTGGT
>BQNB010116614.1:6617-21327 GCA_026074375.1 Tanacetum coccineum
CGTCCCACATTAAGTGTCCACTTGACTTTTTCTCAGTCTTTTTTATTCGACTTTGACCTTAATGATTTCTTCTTATGTTATATGATACTTGATGCAAGATATATGAATGGATAGAGTTTTGAATATATTTTTCGTTGGTATAATTTTCGTTCAATATTATATAACACAAACAAAAATATTTATGGTCAAAGTTGATGAAAAAATACTTAAAAGATTCCATTGTGGACACTTAATATGGGACGGAGGGAGTAATATATATAAGTAGGCGTGGTTTAGAAATGAGAATCATTTGTTCAGGAATAAAAGAAGCTAGAATTTAGAAATATATTCATATTAAACTCTTAGAACAAGGAAAACGGATTCCTAGCGGCCTTACCGTCAACATGAAAAGTAAAACACGTAGCAACATGAAACTCTTAACGAATGCCAGTAAGAAATATTGTTTAAAACACCAACATTTAAAGTGTCACCCTGCAAAAACTCACGTACTAATAACGTCTAGCACAATTCAGTTTGAGTACAAATAAGCTCTAAACGTATAAAAAGTCAAGGTCAAGTATATAAGTACTTGAACTAAATTCGTATCAACTAATGTATGTTTTAATACTTTTTATAATTAATCTTGAATCAAAGCTGTTTTATTTGGAGAGATTCTGAATCTATATTGGATTCTTCTCCATAAGACTTAAATTTTGTATTAAGACTCAAGATGAGTTGTTCAATTTCGAGAAAATACTTACTACGTATTTATCTATGAAACAACTAATTCACTAAGAAACTACGTACTAGTAAGAAGGCAGTAAAAGAGAGTACAAAATATTTATTTTTGTTTAGAGAAATGCTAAAACCACAAAAGAATTTCATACAAAATGTTTACAAAATGATATGTCATAAATTTATTGGCATTTTAAAAGTTACTTTTGGTTTCTCTCTCTTACATGCATCCATAAGTGCATGACAAATCATTTTGTAAAATACTTTGTATGAATTATTTTGTGGTTATAGCATTTCTCTTTTGTTTATATGATCGTTTCAAACCTAACTGTTTGTATATTTTTTTTCTCGGCCACGTCAACCATATAAAAAAGAGTTTTGGCTGTATATTTTGACACATTTTGATTAGTAATAATAATAATGATGGAGTAAGACATAATATAATTTGAAGTTGTGTTTAAAAATGTTGAAGTTTAAAAGGTATTTATAAAGTATTTATAGGTAAATAAAATGATAGTGGGGAATTTTTTTTATTTATTAATACAAATACTATCGGCCCGACCTTCTTCACAATGCCCAAAAAGTACTTGGCTCACCATTACCTCTCCCTTTTTTATCACCATGCGCGTGAGCTGGGAAGCTTTTAATGGTGCACTCGTGACCAAAAGGCCACGGAAGCAATTGTGAGGTCCCTCAAACAGCATCCAATAAAACCATCCCAAAAGACTGTGTTAAATTTGAAAGACTGAAAAGCTTCCAAAAATGAATTATAGAAGATGTTGAAGTGAGAAGCATCTGTCTGTCACTTGGACCCAAAATAAATATGTGGCTTCCTGCGAAACCACCCAAAATTTTGCAAAACACGTACGGAAAGATACGGAAATCTGTACCATTCATCAACTCCTCAATTAGTACATTTTAATACTGTATTATTTTTGGTTTATTTTTTATTTTGAGTTTTTTTTACAGTAATTTCTAAGGTTAAAGTTATCATTTTACGGAGTAAAAGACATTAAGAAATAATTCAGAAAATTGTTTTTTTTTTCTTCTTTTTGTTGGGAAAGTATAGTGTATAGGAACATGTTTGATGTTTAAAATGTATTAATTTTACATTTAAGATATGTATGGCTTACACTTTTTTTTTCTCTTCATTCTTACCATTGATTTTGTTACATGACATACTGCATTGATTAACGGAGATACAAAGCAGAAGAAAAGTTTTGTAAATATGAAAGAACATTCGTATTATGATTATTAGTTGTAAAATCAACCAATGTATTTGTTAAAAACCCATAAAAATTTACAAGTTCTTACCAAGCATTCTGTATCTTCAACATTTGTCCAAAAAACAATTTGTTGAAGAGGTGCAAATTTTTTGTACTAATCCAGGGGTTTGAATCCACCGCCACCTACATTTTTGTATTGACAACATTCGATTCTAAAAACCGGAGAAAACTCTTTTTTATATGGTTGACGTGGCCGAGAAAATAATATACAAACAGTTTAGATTTGAAACGATCATATAAACCAAAAAATATATTTTGTACTCTCTTTTACTGCCTTCTTACTAGTAGTTTCTTAGTGAATTAGTTGTTCATAAAAAAAGAAGTATTTTCTCGAAGTTCAAATCCTTGTCACCGGGTGGATTTGGACATCGTCTCTCGGTCAATAGAAAGACTACTGTTAGTAGCCGGAGTGGGTCCCTTGTCGGGCAAAGGTCCACGTGTAATCGTGTCTGCGGACGCGAGTATTCTTCCGGGGTCAGTGTTTGTCTGCGGAGGTGCAACGGATGCGGCTTTGAAGATACTCACGTGCGTCTTTGAAATATCCGGAGCGTGACACTTGTCAGGCTTAGTAGTCCGGCTATTTGTTGTATTGGGCCTGGGCCCATATGTGTATATTATGAACCAAGCCCAGTAAACTTGGTGTTCATACTATACGTCATCATAGACCAAAAATGAAATCTTGATCCACTTTCTAGACAAAGAAAACCATTTCCCAAAATATATCGTTGTGACTAACCGACTTCGACTTCATTAAAATTTTGATGCGTGTTTAATTTTGGGTCATTCTAAATGGACACCATTTTCCCACTATTTAAACACTATTTATGATACAATCATTGGAATATTTTAACAAATCATTAAAAACATCTTAATTAATGTTCTAATCATTACAACATTTTGACTTTTAATTTTTTTATTATACTAATTATTAGTAAATTTACTTTTCAACTAATATTTTTAATAATTACTTAAATAAAAAAAATACTTGTCCAACAACATGTATAAAAATAAACAAATATGTAAACATAAAGTTCGAAATTAAATATTACAACCTTTATTAAGTAATTTTCACTTATTTTTCAATCATAAAAGTGTTACAAAATTACATTAAGTTAGATCATAACTTTCAGGCGTACGGTAAGTTAACATTATCAAGGTGAGTTTGGCTTGTTTTTTTGGCTGATAGGTGAGATACTCACCTCACGGTGAGTTTAAAAAAGTGGGCCCCCCAAAATTTTATATCCGTTATATTTAAAAAAAAAAAAAAAAAAACTTTTTACTTATAAATAACCACTAATTCACTCATTTTTATACACAACTCTCTCATTTTATACCCAACTCTCTCAATTTATAAACACTTCACACATTCCTCATTTACACAAAATGAATTCGTATACGTTTATGGGCATAGATTTAGAATGAGAAGAAGAAGTTACTAGCCGTCGTAAGAAGACTTTTATTAAACGAGCGATTGCGTTTATTAAGAGTAGACGAGTAGCAAACCGACCGACAAGAAACATCATAACTCGAGATCGTGCTGGTGCTCATCAGCGTTTAGTCGCCGCTTTTTTTAGCGAGGACCCGATGTACGATCAACTTAAATTTCGTAAGACGTTCCGAATGGCTCGCCCTATTTTCAACGAGATAGTTACTGCCGTAATGACAATATTTTGACTTTTACTTTTTATTTATAAAAAAAATACTTGTCCAACAATATATATAAAAATAAACCCATATATAAACATAAAGTAACTGGCTTTAAATATACTGTCCTGAATGTAAATACGTTAAAAATACGCAGGCGCATGGTAACCCACAACTATAACGAAGTCGACAACCACACATTGAGGAGTCTAACTTAAGGTCATCCAACCGGTGAAAAATGGCGATATTTACGTAGTAAAATATTCAACATCTTCAAATGAGTTGTTTTCACTAATAAACGATATTTATTGTGCGTAAAAAAAACCCCGCAATATAGATAAAATCAGACAAAAGTTAAATAAACATAATATTTAAAACTACTAAGATCCCACATCAGTGGAAATAAATGATTATAGATTTTCAGACTTATAAATACAAGAATGGTTTTTAGACCAGATTTCATGATCATGCTACAACCCTCTTAAACAATAAAACTTTTCACGTGAATGTATATTCTATAATGTAACATGTAAAGTGTATGGTAAAGTAAAAATTCTAAAAATAATAAAAAGATTGACTACTTGATAGTAATAATTTATCATTTATATAAGTGGCCCGATATTTGGGTTGAATATGTTCAAATAATCAATCATTTAAATATTGTTATGAGCGTAGTTTTATTTTCGTAAAAACATTTGACAACAATGGTAAAAGAATAACTTCTACTTGTTTTCTAATACTTTTTTTATTTTACTTTTAATCTACATGTATGATAGTAATAATAGTTGCCAGCTTTTGCTTTTTTCGAGATACTAATTTTGAGATGTTTATGTTAAAAAAATTATATTTCCAACAGACTATTGACTTTGACTTTTAATTTCATATTTGAAAAGTGTTTATCTAGTGAATTTGGTGTTCTAATAGTAGGACCCTTTAAACATTTGTAAACTGACAAAAGTTTACGTAAATTAGCAGTCTATCTTGTCTCGTTTATCTCATAAATATTAAACAACAATGTCTATATCTCTAGCACGTGTGATTTGTGTCTAATTAATAACTGAAATTCGGCAACTTTCTAGAATGGAAAGCAAAGTGACACTTGAATAGACTCATCGTAACAATGTAATGTTGTTTTGATAGGAAACAAGCAAAGATATCCGCGCGTTGCTGCGGGCGTTAATTTTTCGCACGTTGTTGTACGGCGTTATATTTATTTATTTATTTATTTTAAATGATATAATCCCAAAACCCCGTTATAAGTAAGAAAATAAAAATGGATCATAGGTATTTGGCTAAGCTTATATGACTCAAATAAGCTCACAGTCTAGCTACTCTTAAATCGAAAAAGTTGTTACTACAAGTATTAAAAAATTGATAAAATAATATAATTTGATTTATTTTTGAAGTAAAATGTTTCTTAAAATTAAAGAGAAAATGTTTACTTCCTTCTAGTAAAATGTATACTAAAATAACTGAACAATCTATGGTAATGCTAGATGGCAATGGAGAATAACATGAAAGAATAATTATGTCTCAGGTGAGTTTCAGAATGAAAGGTGAGTTGACACTTCACTCATACAAACTCACGCTGTGTTAGTGGTGAGTATGTGTGTTTTTATTAATTTTTATTTTGGTTGTGATTGTGTGTGTGTTTAATGGGGTATATTTTATATAAAGAGGGTATTTTAATAAAATGTGAATGTTAAAAGATGAGTTATAACGAGTTAAGTAAGAGAAAGTGAAAAAATACCATCCGGCCTAAGGTTTGTATAAGTGAGAAGTAATTGGTAACTAGGGCATTGATTGTAAAAGAAAAGATGGACATCGCACTGTTTTCACCATCTTCCCTTTTTCATCAAGAAGACGACTCTTCCGGTTCTTTCTTTCACAGATAAATATCACACTCACATAAAGTAAGCTGTGTTTATTTATTTATTTGATTGATTTTATTTGAACAGATGAGCAAACACAAGATGACCATGATGATAAGTCTTCTTCTTCTTCTTATGTTCAAAGAAGTCACCAATTCCCCGGAATGGTTAGAACAAGATTCTTGTTTTTGTCTTTTCTTTTTATTTATTAAATTAAATCCCATTTTAAGATTCATCATGATTTCTAGTCAAACACAAACATCATTTTACTTTTAATACCCATGTTTGATCCAATCACCAACATTAACCAAAAGGAAATATGACGGGCATGTAATACCAGGCAGCTGACTTTTCTATCAGTGCCATGCCATTTTACAATAAATCAATTGATTCACACATCATTACGTTACGACACCTGCAGATAATCTCTACCATCCTTCATACAACCACCTCATAACATACGGGTATTCTCACGTGTATGACCAAAACTAAATTAAGTTAAGTCATCTCTTATCTAACAAATATCACCACACAAAAACAAAACAAAAATCATACTCTCAGCAAATGAAGATGTTTAGTGTCGTGGCATACTAATTGATGATACACACGTGTAAGTTGCCCTGCTTAGCTCCTCTAACTTATGTGAAAACCTTCTAATTACTTCATTGCACTTAAAACCCTCCTAACAACGGAGAAATAAAATCTCAATGTCAAAGATGGCAAACCTTTTATTTTTATAGTGTGCTTATAATTAAGATGATAAACTTAGTAGCTTTCAATCTCAGTCATAGGCTTTTTTTACTATATCTGTCTAAAGCTTGTATGGTAGAAAACTTTAAGGTTGATCAGAAGTAGATTTTCATGAGTATCTTGAATTATTGCTGTGTTTCACCAACTAATATCTTTCATCATATATACTTTCAATTGATTGCAGGAATTGGTCATTAGAGAATTTTCCTTTCACCAGATGAATGCGAACCTACTATGGCCAGGAACATTTGCATTTGTAGACTGGTTAGTTCAACAAAGGTTAAAATTACAAGGACGTCGTATCATTGAGTTGGGGAGGCAAGTCCTCACTCCTCTATACTATTATTGCTTCCTTTCGCATCTGCAATACAAATTTATTATTATTATTATTATTATTCAAGAAATTGTGTTTCTGACAATTATATAATTTTGCTTATGTGATGGCAGTGGAACAGGGGCGTTGGCCATCTTTTTGAACAAGTTGTATCAGGTAGACATTACGACTTCAGACTATGATGATCAGGAGATTGAAGATAACATAGCTCATAATTGCACAATCAATGGAGTATCTCCGGTGCTTCCTCATATAAAGCGTAACTTCTCTTTTCCCTTTATGACAATTTTGTTCATGCAAGTATTAACTAACAAATTTCTAGTGTAATAGACTGATTAATTTAACACAGTCAAGTAATTAATTGCTTATACCATTTTTATGGCTATGGTACAAGTCACAATGGGTAGGGCGGGGGATTGTGGACAGGATAATCCTGTAGAAAATTTTCAAATGTTTCATGCTTATACAATTTTCTAAAAACTTTTTTTGGATTTTTAACTTTGCGATAAGATTCCAAATTTGAAAATAGATTGTGGACAGGATAATTTGAAGAATTTTTTTATTATTTGTTAAATAATGTCAGAATAACAATAACAATTAAGTTTAATATGAATGAATGAGTAATGTGTAAACGTGAATTGCTTGAGTGATGCACTTGACATATTTGATATAGTGTGACTTAATATCTATTGTATCTCTAGTCAATACCCTCACATATGTATATATGCTCTGTACTATACCAGATTCATGGGGTGATCCCTTCCCAATTCCTCGTCCAGAATGGGACCTCATTATTGCGAGCGACATCTTACTGTGTAAGCTCTCCTTATTCTATTCTAGTTCTATTAAGTGCTATCTAAACAGTGTTAATTGTTACATGTTTGGATTCACCATTGGTGAGTTGACATCATTCAGGAGATGTTTTGTTTTTAGGTGTAATCATGTACTCTATGTTCAATAACATATTTGAGGAAATGTGCACTTTCATAGTTTCGTAGATGCTGTCAGTTATGCAATAGCTGTTTATTATTATGTTTTCTTATCGTTGGGTGATTGTTTTTTTTTTTTTGTATATTAAGATTGCTGCCAATCATCCTACACAGAATAAAAATTGAAAAAATGGTTTACGTTATGCCAATCCTTTTGTTTGTTTCAAAGAAGAATTAAACATGGGGCAAGAATTCGGCAATGACTTGGTTTCGTATGTGATTGAAGTTGTACTAACAGAAAAATTCACTTAGTAATAATGTGTTTTACTTCTACATGGTCACTGTCAGTGTTTAATGGGAAAACTTCATATAGTTTCCTCCAAAGCAAAAGTTTTTAATTTACAAAGTACATAGTTTCATTCTTTTTTATCTTCATTCAACGCACAAGTTGCCTACATGGTTGTTTGTTACAAAATCCCATTGTGTTTGTAATATGGCTTGAATGCACTACCATTTGTATGCAAAACAACACGATGTTATCAAGAAGCAAGTGTTGTTCCTAGTGTGTATCAGTTATTTTTGAAATCTGAGGTTTTTTTTAATTATGCGTGTAATAATCATTAGTAATCGGTTCGGAAAGGTACATCAGAATGTCAGATTTGTTTTTGTTTTCACTTGCTAATTACTTTGTCATTTGCACAGACTACTTAACTGATTATGTTTCTCACTTCGTTGGAAATTATAGTTATATTAAACAAGTTTCGTTTTCTAACAGATGTGAAACAATATGCGAACTTAATAAAGACTCTTTGCTTCCTCTTAAAGTCTTACAAGCCACGAGAAACATGTGCAGGTAAATGTCTGTAACTTGTAAATGAGATGATTACTTTGTCGTTTAACTAACTTGGTGGTTGTTTTCAGATAGTGATTCATCAGAAGAAGACTTGCTGGTGCCTCGACCAGCTTTCTTGATGAGTTGGAGACGCAGAATTGGGAAAGAAGATGAGTCATTATTCTTCAGCGGGTGTGAAACTGCTGGTCTTCAAGTAAAGCATTTGGGATCCCGGGTGTACTGTATCACCCCTTGACCCCACCTGTGCGTGCGGTCCTTGATGCCTTTTTGTTTTTTTACAACTGTTGAGCATCCGTCCTAGCTAGCTACTGTTTTGATAGATTGATTAATTGCCTAGTCGAGACAGGGTTTGGAGTGAATTGTTGATCCAGTATCATTGTCAGCGCAACTTTTGAACCTATCATGGTTAATTTGTACACTTTAGGGATGAGCACGGTACCAGTATGGTACCGAACCCGTACCGAATTGGTGGTACCGATTTTTTCCCGAGCATAAAAAAGGGGTACCGGTACCGTACCGAACGGGATTCGGGTACCGAAACCGGTACCGGGAAATCGGTACCGATACGGTTCTTTCCGAATTTTTTATACCATAAAAAAATTCTAGATTACTTGCTACTAATTTTATGTGAACAAAAAACATGACAAAAAACGTGCATTTTCGAGTGATTTCGAACCACATCGTGTTAGAAAACGCAACCAACTATTAAATAAATATATCACCAAGATAGTCATAAGTTAAAAACGTTCTTAAACTTAAAAAATTCCACCAAAATCATATGAAATCGTTCAAAATAAACAAACTAAACCATTTTAAACAAAACGACAATTATTCTTGTGTTCCTAATACATCATTTATTAATTATTATCAACTGTCGTGATCGAAAATCCCTTAACATGATTTTGCATTCTCGAATACATAATCTATATTGAACACTTTCCGTTGTGCTTTAACTTTACATGGTATAACCATCACAAATGGTTTTGACTTTACATAGTATAACATAGGGCAAATTGCATAAAAGTGTATTAAACTTATACCCAATTTCAATTTAATGTACTAAACTTTTTTTTTCTCAATTTAATGTACCCAACTTTTTTTTGGTTGCAAATGAGGACAATTAGGAGGTTATCAGGTCACCATCAAG
Organism: Tanacetum coccineum; assembly: GCA_026074375.1. Taxonomy (NCBI): domain Eukaryota; kingdom Viridiplantae; phylum Streptophyta; class Magnoliopsida; order Asterales; family Asteraceae; genus Tanacetum; species Tanacetum coccineum. Next base: position 16,146 of record BQNB010116614.1, read on the forward strand.
TTACCTTCTTCTCCAACATGATTTTCCAGCTGGCTACCTCCACCACTACCGCCTTCGGCAAGCCGCAACCACCACCATTTTCGAGCGATTTCGACCGGTTTTGATCGTTTTCATCTGATTTTGACCGTTTTCGACCGATTTCGACAGATTTTGATCGTTTTTGACCAATTTCGTCCGTTTTCGACCGATTTCCTCCGTTTTCGATCGATTTCAACAGATTTTGACCGATTTCGAACGTTTTCGGCCGATTTGGACTGTTTTTGAACGTTTTCGACCGATTTCGACCATTTTAATCCGTTTTCAACCGATTTCGACCGATTTTAACCGATTTCGACCGATTTCCATCGTTTTCGACGGATTTCAACCGATTTCGACCGTTTTCGAACCTTTACGTCTATTTTCGATCATTTCAAAATGGTCGAAATCGGTTGAAATCTTTTGAAAACGGTCGAAGTCAGTCGAAAACGAAGGAAATCGGACGAAATAGGTCGAAAACGGACGAAATCGGTCAAAAACAGTCGAAATCGGTCAAAAACGGACGAAATCGGACGAAATCGGTCGAAATCGCTTTGGGTGGTGCCGGTAGTGATTGATTTGGAGGTGGTGGTGGTCAGTCATTTGAATGCTAGGTTGCCGAAAAATCATGTTGGAGAAAAGATAACTTGATGGTGACCTGATAACCTCTTAATTGTCTTCATTTGCATCCAAAATCATGATATCGCATTAAATGCATAAAGAAATTAATTTTTTCGCGAGATGCGTATACCGTGTTATATATATATAACCATACATCATAGAACGGATGCCGTATATATATATATATATATATACTTATATAATCATTACTTATACCAAGTGTATCCCACTTATCACGCACATAATATGCAATCAAAACATCACATAAGGCTTCTAAGGATCGGGAACATCACATAACCTCTTAATTGTCTTCATTTGCAACCAAAAAAAAGTTGGGTACATTAAAGTAAGAAGAAAAAAAATTGAGTACATTAAATTGAAATTGAGTATAAGTTTAGTACACTTTTATACAATTTGCCCTATAACATATGGAACAAGTTATAAACAAAACTACGTACTGGCATTTGGTATTTAAATAGAACTACTGGTATGTTAATAACATATGAAACGAATTATAAACAACACAAAATTAACATACCTCCATTTAATGGGCCCAATGGGCGTTTGGATACGTAATTTAATAAAAAAAATATGCTTATTCAAATTTCGGGTATTATTCGGTATTTTCCCGTTTTGGTACCGGTACCGAATTAAAGGTTCCGAATTTTTTTTACTCGAATCATGGTACCGGTCGCGTACCGTATACATAGATGCGGTACCGTTTCGATACGAAACCGGTATGGTTCCGGTTCGATACCAAGATTCGGGTCTATATGCTCATCCCTAGTACACTTAATTATATCCCCATTGCCGGTTAATTTATTTTCTTCAAAAGCTATAACTTTTTGGTCCCTACACAAATTTAACCTCCTCCATCTTGCTAATAAAAGTTAAACACAGATTGTCAAGAAATAAAGAACCATAAGTTTAATATCACCATCTTTCGACTTGGACTGATACACAACGTAATGCATCAGCTTAGGTGAATTTGATAAAATTCTTATGTTCTAAAATTTGTAAGTGTAGTTCGAGCCAATTACTTTGATTTAGCCATCGTCACATCAAAGATCAAATAATTAGTTTTAAATCTTTTTCTATACTAGAATTACCAATTAGTATATATCTTAATTGCCATTACGCTAGAAGACAAAAAACATTGGACTTTTCATTTAGTATATATCTTAATTGCCATTACGCTAGAAGACAAAAAACATTGGACTTTTCATTTGGCCCAAAACAGCAGCCGCCTGGCCCAAAACTAAATTTTTATTTCACAAAACGTACCCTCAACTTTTAACTATTTACGACTTTTTTATATAATAAAAACATATCGATCCGATTCATTCAAAAAATATGCAGAAAAGATCTCAATCGCGAACAAAATGAGGTCAATATTGCAATGCTTCTGACATACGTACGATTTTATAAAAACCATTGAAATTTTGATATATATATTATTTTAAAAAAAACTTTCAAAACACACCTATAAACTTATTAAAAACTTTAAAATAAACGACATGGGTCAAGATGTATAATTCAATGATTCCCTTTTTTTTTTTTTTCCCCCCCCCCCCCCCCCCCCCCCCCCCCCCCCCCCCCCCCCTCCCCCCCCCCCCCCCCCCCCCCCCCCCCCCCCCCCCCCCCCCTTTTATGAAAAGTTTGAATTATGTAAATAACTCAATATTTTTTTGCTATTGACGACTATTTTATATAACAAAAAAGTTTGAATTGTAAATAATGCAAAAATAACAAACACTCTAAACCTATAAACAACGACAATATAACAAGGGGTCAAAGATGTATAATTCTATGAAAGTTTGAATTATATAAATAACTCTATATTTTTTTACTATTGACGACTATTTTATATAACAAAAAAGATTGAATTGTAAATAATGCAAAAAAAAAAATTATACCGGTGGTCACTGTTCGTCGGCCGGGAAAAAAAAAAAAAACTTTATACTCCCCCCTTCTTACGTCAAAAATAAGAAGAAAAAAAATTACGTTTACGACTTTCTATCGGCCTGGGCCAAAAAAAAAAATATCCCCTTTATTGAAAAAAAATTTGTCATTTAATATGAGAAAAAAAACAAACTATTAAACATGAAACCGAAGAAATTAACCCGAACAAAAAAAATGCCCCACAATAACGCGCAAAAAAATAATGCCCGCAGCAACGCGCGGGAAATCTTTGCTTGTTAAAGAACATTTGTCAATGGGCATGTTAATCTTGATTAGTTATCTGGGAACATGCAGGACCTAGGTGACTCGGTTGTTGATAAAATCTTTGTCATTTGGTTTATTCGGACTAACGGTGAACCACATGGTTCGGTTTTTGACTAAAACCGAAACCGAACCGAAAATATTCAATTTTTGCGTTTTAGAATTCATTCGGTTTCGGTTTATTATAGGTTCGGTTTTTTGGTTTTTGGTTTATTTTCGGTTTGGTTTATCGGTTTTTTTGGTTTTTATTTCGCTTATCGCGGTTTGGTCTTTCAATGGTCGAATTTGTAATGCAACATAGAATAACTTTTTCAAGTTTTAAGAATCAATAAACACAAAATAATAACAATAAGAAACTATTGATAAAGAAAAAATATATAAAAAAATTGTTTATGCGTCATAAAGTGACACAATAATGACGATAAAAAATAAATGACCACAAAAAGTTCTAGATGATAAATGTTTATGTGTTATAAATGACACATTTAAGAAGCAATTGAAACATGAGTTTTTAAGATTATATGTATTTTGTCGGTTCGATTTTTTTTCGGTTTGTGTTTTTGCTAAAACCAAACCGAACCATAAACTTCGGTTTTTCAATCGGTTTCGGTTTCTCGGTTTTTTTCGGTTTAGGTTCGGTTTTTCGGTTTTCTGCACACCCCTATTGATTCGGTTGTGGTAGTTCGTTTGGAACTTTTATTTCCATCTACTCAACGGCTCCTATCCTTTTGGATTGGCAACCATTGCTAAGCCCAAATTTAAATTGAAACTAGTGGATCCTCAACCCGAGAAGCTTGGTTGTCAGGCACTGAGATGGGATCCTATGATATAAGTGGAAGTCAAATTGGAAAGTCAAACAAGAAAAGACAAATGTCTGTTGAAGAACACTTTGCGTGGGAAAATCTGTTACTTTCATTTTTGTGTTTCCAGTAGTATAAATACATCATATTTGTATCATTTTCATTTAGCTTACCATTTACACATTTCTTGTAACAAACTCTCCTCAAATTCATCATTCAATAACAAATCCAATTTCACAATCTATCTTCAATTCTCTGTTTCTTTGTTCTTGAGAATTCTGGGTATTTTGTTATATCATTTCTTCTTCCTACTGATTAGGGATTGGAATTGATCATATCAAGTGGTATCAGAGCCATTCCATTCTGGACATGTGCTCGGAAATCTGTTATAACTGACACCTAATTTTGTTACAACCGTTTTCAATTCGCCATTAAAAGCGTTACTCAGTTCTTGAACCAAAACACAATTACACTTCATAATCATGGTGATAAGGCTAACAATCTCCCAAAAATATGATTCTTGATTTGACTTTGAAGATCTTTGAGGTAGTTTAGGATCAACACTCTTGATGCTAACTGATTGACTTTTAGAGCTCGAGTATGAGTATGTGGTAATGGACCCGACTTCACTGGTACATGGTTGCAACATCGACGTTTAAATCTGCATTTAAAAGGTTAGTGATAAACAACAGATATGGACGAAAATGTCTTTGTCACTTTGTCGAATACTGTTGCAATAACCACGATTCCCCGTTTTATAGTATAAATACTATACATGTGATCAGTTAGATTCAAAGAATCTCCTTGACAGGTTTCCAGCTCAAAGCGTAGAATCTTCTAACACAGATGTATTAGATTTACCATGCTTGCCTGTTCTCATTACCGGAACGTCTCAAAGCAGACAACACGGTACGAGTGAATCAGATAGTTACTATCTTTCTGATTAAGTCGTCAATTCATTTACTGGACCAAAATCGATATCCAGTTATCACAAGCTCGATTCATATAAAACCTTGCAAGTCACCTACCGCAGAGCTGTTTGAGGTTGACTCTGGAAGGATTTCCATTCATCACTGTGAATACTAAAGAGTATCACTCTGAATGTTCTGGCAAGATCTCAAGGATAATGCGTAGGACTCTTGTTACAACTTGTGAACTTTATGGTGTTCAACAAGTGTATTTTGACATTGTGTCCTAATGAGATTTATGATTTGATCTCTTCTTGGCTCTAGACTCGATTTGTGCACTTTGGTTTTAGTAATCGAAGGCTAGAGTAGACTGCCACCTATTCAATATCAACAATCTCGGAGTGAGATGTCAATATATAACGTGTGTATCTCTGTGACAAATGAGATAAGTTTCTTTTGAGAGAAACTCGAATGGCTGGAAAGGGTTGTGCATTGCATCACTAGGTCCATGACGGCTTTCTTCAATACCAATAATCATCTTTGTGATTTTGGTAGATTATGTAACCCGGTTTCTGCCTAAGTTGTGTGAAGGGCTGCTTTGTTTTCACCCTTTAT
>BQNB010116615.1:0-21327 GCA_026074375.1 Tanacetum coccineum
ATAACAATATATATATCAAAATAGTCACAACGAACTTTTATGCACAAAAGTACAACTACTTTTTATGTTCTTCTATTTATAAATAAAAAGATTAAATTTTGAGACTTGTAGTTTTATAAAAAAATAGGTAATGATTTACACAACGATCCGCTTTGTACACCTTGTTCGGAATGATCATACGAATGCAAAAGTACAACTTATTTATGAAAATAAAGAGATGACTTACAAGAAAACGCGACGAAAGATGATTAGAACTAAAAACAACCCAAACGTTGTTTTATAAAATACCCGGATGAAATAACAATCAACTCGAACAATATATCTTCAAATGTAAATGATTGAAAGTGAAAAATGTATGATTTTGTAAGTGTTTGTGTTGGTTCGTGTGTTTTAGAGAGAGAGAGCACAAGAGAAAATGAAACTAGTGTGTGAAAATGATTATGTAAAATGAGAAGCAAAGGTATATGAATACAAAGATCACACACACACACACACACACACACACACACACACACACACTTGTGTGTGCCGTTTGGTTAGGGGACAAGAAAAGGGGGACCAAAATGATCCACCTATCAAATGTTACCTAGTACTAGTCCTTAACCTTAAACCATGCAAGCTTGTCTAGTGAATTTGATTTTCAAAATTTGAATCCTATGTATGCATGCATACATATCCGGTTATGAACAAGGCAAGGGGGACCAAAAATGTTTTCCCATATTCTAGGATCACTAGTGCTATTTGATGAATTAATTTCCAAGGCCTTTGTATGCACATGCATATGTATAGATTAAAACGCGTATCACGTAAATAACGAATCGAGTAACGGTAACACGGAAAATTACAAAATTTTAGATATTGCTTTAAAGCATAAAAACGTGGCTATTGCCAAAATACTACAACGTTTGGTGTCCCGGTTCGCTCCCGGTGACGATTCTCAGATAATAACGGAACAATTTCTTGGTTAAACGGAAAAGCTAAACGAAACTTTTAAGAATTCAAATTACTTAACGGAAACGGATAAATTTATGAACGGAAATTCTCGGGGTTGTCACAATATTCAGGTCTTCATCACAAACCGTATATGCCCGAACAAGTCATCTTCGTTGAGGAGGTGGAAAGAACCAAAAGACAAAGTAAGTACACTCCCCGTGAAAGTCTACTTCAATCCCAAATAAGTAACATCGGACAAGAACTCTGTAGTCATTAAAGTTCAATACTAGCCATTAGAATGAAGGTAAATTTTGATAAGGCTCGTTTTTAGTGTAATGTATTGTGTTTGATGTGATGTTGTTCGTATTTTTTTGATGTGTTATAATTGTTAACGGATATCGGCTCTAAAAATATACCATAAGCATGGCCGTCCAAGTAATAAAACCCGGTTACATAGACATTACCCGATATAATGTTGTTCTAATACCCGGCTAAATCCGATAACCACATGCTCATGCTAGCTCAATTAAAAAATTCGGCACACTTTGGTAAAAAATACTCGGTCCAATCCCTTTTTCATAGTACCACAATCGGCCCAATGTTTTGATAATACCCGAGTCCATCACAAACTTAATCAGTCTAATAATATTCAAAACTCTCGGCCAGTTATTTTCAGACAAATACACGTCCCATTTATGAAAGTTATACCCGGCCTATGTAATCTTTGATAACTGGTCTAAAATGGATAATGTAGCATTAGTCCATGACCCAACACCTATCCCTAATATTTGAGGATAAAAGTAACTGTCTAAACCTAATTATCAATCACTTTTAACCCTAAACACACGTAGTCACTTTTCATTTGCCCCCCATTTCACCTTTTCTCCATACACATCTAAAAACGAGAGGCCACCATCAGATCTGTTAATTGTGTATCCCACAAACATCTCTTTCCACTATAACATGCTGTTATACCACCCAAATCATCATATAGCACCAAACGAATCCTTTTTAATCTATCTGCTTATGTAAACCGAATACCAAAGACGAAGAAGGAAGGCTTCACGATCCTTTGGAGGGTTGCAGGTAGGTTCGTCATGAGTTTTGATTCGAGTTGAGTCTTTTAATCGAAACGAAGATTGATTCTGACATGATTGTTAAAACTAAATTTTTTAAATTCGAAAATTAAAGAGAGCTGTGGCTTATATAGATCAATGATGAACTCGTGTTTAATCATTTAAAGATTGTAGAAACAAGAACACGAATCTGAGATCATTTTTTAATTTTGTTTTTGAGTCTTGTTGTTTGGAGAAGGAGATGGTTATTGTGACGATGGGTATAGGTTTAGATTGTTGGATTAGTTCTGAAATTGATTTGTGATGAAGGCATTTAGATTAAGGGATTGGATTTGTTGGTTATTGTTGGCGGTATATGTTATTGAGGTTTGTAATGGATGTTGTTGTTGATGTTTGTTGTAGTTTTGGTTTTAGTGTCGAGTCAGTCAGATCTTCTCCATCTATTCTTTTCATTCTTATGACTTTGACCTTTGACTCGTTGAGTTTAAAAAATGTCTAGATCGGTTCGTCTGAAAGATTAAACTAGGTCGGGTCTTGAACTTGAACTAGATCGGGTCTTTTAAGGGTTTTGACCAGATCGGTCCTTAAGGAATACGACTAGATCGGTTCCTATAAAACATGACTAGATCATTTCCTATAAAACATGACTAGTTCAGTGCACACAAGAGACCAAAACAGTACTATCGTCCTTTCTTGTCTTTTAACAAAAACATAAAAAATGTCTTAGAGGGCAGAAAATAGATCTGAGTTCCTTCTAGATTTACAGGTTCATATTTTCTTTTGATAATGCACATAAAAAGATGGAACGCTAGAAAAAATATGAGACCTTTGTAAATCATCTGAACCGGGACATTTATAGACTAAAAATAAGCCAAAACAGCTTAAAATAAAGCTGTTAATAACCCAAATAGAATACAAGAAATGTATGTGACTGTTTTGACAAAGAAATTTGACTTGACCTTGTTGGACAAAAATAAGCTCGAATCAGCTCTAAAATAAGCTGATAATAAGCTGGAAATCACGAACACAAACACCACGAATACAAAACACCACCGGTTAGCTTTTGATACCAATTGACAAGGATACAAAAACACCTTTTTAAGAGTCTTGGTTGATCAAAGAACATGAGATAAGACATTGTTAGTTTTAGTGAGAGAAAGTAGAGAGAGGGTGAGATGAACACAAAAAGGAAAGGTTAGATTAGAAAAGAAAAGAGAAAAATACAAGTGAACATCTATCACCCCTCATGAGGGGTATTTATACTAAAAGAAAAAGCAATCTATTCCTAGTTTACATAAATGACCCCTGCGTGACACGTAGTGTTCAAGACTAGTCCAATTCACGTGTAAGACGTCAGCTTCAATAAAAAGTGAGGCTAACAATTAACTCAAGCATGTTGGATTGAAGCAATACAAGAGGAGTTAAATGATTTTGAACGTCTTGAAGTCTGGGAACTCGTTCCTCGTTCAGACAAAGTGATGGTCATTACTTTAAAATGGATCTATAAGGTGAAACTTGATGAATTAGGAGGAATTCTAAAAAACAAGGCTCGATTGGTTGCTCGTGGTTACCGTCAAGAAGAGGGAACTGATTTTGAGGAATCTTTTGCTCCAGTGGTAAGACTTGATACTATTCGAATTTTTCTCGCATTTACTACTCACATGAATATGATCATCTACCAAATGAATGTAAAGACGACATTCCTGAACGGCATTCTGCGCGAAGAAGTTTATGTCAGCCAACCAGACGGGTTTGTGGATAAAGACAATCCGAATCATGTGTACAAGCTTAAGAAGGCTCTCGATGGGTTGAAATAAGCTCCTCGCGCGTGGTACGATCTATTGTTAAAGTTTCTACTCTCTTAGGAATTCTCTAAAGGAACCGTGGATCCTACATTGTTCATCAGAAGACTAGGTAAAGATATTCTTCTGGTATAAATCTATGTTGATAATATAATCTTTGCATCTACTACACCTAAACTATGCGACCAATTTTCAAAAATATTGTGTTCAAAGTTTAAGATGTCGATGATGGGCAAAATATCATTTTTTCTAGGACTACAGATTTTACAAAGTCCTAGAGGCATTTTTTTAAACCAGTCTAAATATGCTCTAGAATCTTAAAAAAATATGGTATGGAATCTAGTGACCCCGTGGATACTCCCATGGTGGAGAAATTCAAACTGGATGAAGATACACAAGGGGAAGCCGTTGACCCTACACACTATCGTGGAATGGTTGGCACCCTTATGTATCTCACAGCCAGTAGACCAGACCTAACATTTGCTGTATGCATGTGTGCCCGGTATCAGGCAAAGCCTACCGAAAAGCACTTACATGCTGTAAAAAGAATCTTTAAATACCTAAGAGGAACCATTAATAGGGGACTCTGGTATCCAAAGGATTCTTTTATTTCTCTAACAGCTTATGCAGACGCTGATCATGCGGGTTGCCAAGATACTAGACGAAGTACATCTGGAAGTATGCAATTATTAGGACACAAGCTTGTTAGCTGGTCATCAAAAAGGCAGAAAAGCACTGCGATATCCAATACGAAAGCTGAATATATAGCCTTGTTTGGCTGTTGTGCTCAAGTCCTTTGGATGAGATCACAGCTTACCGACTATGGCTTTGGATTCAATAAAATTCTAATGTACTATGATAACAAAAGCGCTATTGCCTTATGCTGCAACAATGTTCAACATTCTCGATCAAAACATGTTGACATCAGATTCCACTTCATAAAAGAGCAAGTTGAAAACGGAGTGTATGTAGAGCTTACTTTGTCCAATACGGAGTATCAGCTGGCAGACATCTTCACAAAGGCCTTGGCAGAAAAATAATTGAATTTCTCATCAACAAGCTGGGAATGCGAAGTTTTACGCCAGAAACCCTGAAACAATTGGCAGATGAAGCTGAAGAATAGTGGTGGTACCTATTCAAATATCCTGTATATAATATGTATATATATATTACACACCAGAAAAACCAAAAAGATTTTTCATTTTCAGAAAACCTTTATAAAAACAAAATACAAAAATATAAAATCTTTAAAACCAAATAAAAAAAATTAAAAATGAGAAAAATATAAAAAGAGGTAATAATGGCATGTCTTCTGAAAATCGATAACATTTACGGTCTTAGAAATGTCATTTAATAATGATACGAGGCTGTAAATGAAGTTCGAGCAGAAGTTTCAAAAGTTTTCAAAACATGCCAAAATGGCTTGCTATTATTTCAGATAGCAACCCGGTCATCATCTTAAAGGCAAGTATTTCAAAAAGAAAACTTGACCTCATAACGGGAATTTATTCTCGGGCATGGTCTACTTTATGACCATGCAAAGGCTTGTGTTTACTTTGCAACACAACCCGTGCTTTCTTTATACCATAAGTGTACGTGTCAGTGCGCTTATGTGTTAAAATAAGAGAAATCTTATTTCATGGTGTTTGATTTTCAAAAATAAAACATTAAGTCATCAGAAAATGCTTTTCAAAGACATTCGACTTCTCAAACAACGACTACAGCTCTTTAAATAGAAAACGGGTCATTGTTTGAGGGGGAGAAAATGTCAAATATCTTCTTCAAAAAGTCATTTGATAAAAGGTATAAAGGTTTTTAAACAATAACGGAATATCAATTCTTAAGGAAAGTTAATTAAGTTTAGCTTATGTGTGCCTTAAATGTTATTTGTTTATGCCTTAGAGAGAATATGTGCAAATTTAAGTTGTTAGGTATGCTAGTTAAAACTACAGGGACTATTTGTGCCAACTTGTTAACTTAAAATGCCTAAAATAACTTATATATGAAAAGTGCAAAGGTTTTTAAAGTAAAGGGGGCATTTGTGCATAAAACAAAACTTGTCTTATACACAAACACCCCCTCCCCGTTTTTCCACACACACAAACACAACACTTATAACTTTTTTCTTTCCTCTCTCACAAAAACAAATCGTCATCCCCTTGATCTTCATTTCCAACCATTTTCATCACTAAGGTACAACATGAAAAATGTTTTCTATCACCTAATCTACCTACGTCTCAAAGGAATTGGTTTTTCATCCACTCTTGATCTCGAAATCCCTAATTCTCAAATTAAGGTTCTTGAAAATCAAAATGGTTAAAACTCCAAATTAGTTGAGGGGTTTTGTAGCTTTAGGTGTTGTTTTAGCACTCGCTAAAACATTTTGAATTTTATCTTTTCCTTAATGTTTTGATTGCTTGTATGTTTGAAATTGAGCATTTTTGTGTTTTAGTTGGAAATGTTTGTGGGTTTTATGTTAGATAAGTGTAAAATGTATTCTTGAATATAAGTGTGCTTTGAAATCATTATCTTTTATGATTATTCTTGGGTGCGAATTGAATTGTAGGTGCTAAATGCTTGTCAGTGTTATCGTGTGTTGTTTCTAAGTTTGTATGATACTAAAAAATGTTTATGTGAATGCTATGATGATACGTGAATCTTTGAGTGTAACAAAATGCTTATGAAATAAGTTGTAGAGCACTCGAACCAAATACGCAGACTTTGTTGTTTGAACCGAACTTGCAGCTTGTGTTATAACCGAACTCACAGTTTGCACCATTGACCGAACTCGTAGTACCTAGTTGTAACCAAACTCGCAGTTAGCTTTAGAGACCGAACTCGCAATTTGCTTTAGTGACGAACTTACAGTTTGTTTTAGTGACCGAATTCGCAGTTAGCATTACTTACCGAACTCGTAGTTAGCCATTACTGGACAGAACTCGCAGTTAAGTATTATTGACCAAACCGCAGTGGTGGATTTTGACCGAACTCGCAGTTTATCCAATAGTGACCAGAACTCGTAGTTTTCAATAGTAAAAACCCAAAAAAGAAAAGAAAAAAAAAAAAGAAACGACAAACCACAAAAAACCCCTAAAAAAAAGAAAACAAAACAAGAAAAAAAAAAACAAAAAAAAAAAAAAACAAACAAAAAAACCAAAAAACAAGAAAAAAAACAAAACAACCAAAAAACAAACCAAACAAAAAAAAAAACCCGGATTCGGGTTTTCACTTAACAACCATATTCAATCATACTAAAGGATACAAAAGGCTAAATCTTATAAAACACTTTGAAAATCTAATTAGAAAGTGACTAAAACTTGTAGAAACTATAGGGGGTTGATATTTACCGGTTAATTGGTGTTTTTAAAACTTTACTTAAAAATGTTTGATTCGAGTTATATGTCAATCAATCAACAATATGAATCACAACTAAATTATCTAATGTAATGAACAAAGTAAGCAATAATAATAAAGAGATAAAGAAAGAAACGATCAAACCAAGACACCAAGATTTATAGTGGTTCGGCAACGAAGCACCTCTTCGTTCCTACTCCACTCCCCGAGTACTCCACTCGAGATTTCACTATGTCAACAAGCTCCCTTTAGGCGGAGAAAACCGTTTACACGTCGCTTACTTCCTTTTCCGACACTAAGCTAGATGTCGAGTCCTAATCTTAGCTAGAACCAATCTATGACTTCACTAAGTCTTTATACACTCACAAGATATATATACCCTTGGATTGACACACAATCCAAATCACACCAATACACAATTTACACTATTGGATCTACACACAATCCAATTTACACAACAACACTAAGTAAATGTAATGAATATATGTGATCTTGAGGAGGAAGAGAAAGATCACTTGACAACAAATCGTATGTAGAAGAATACGATTGTTCTTCTCTTGCACTTGATTAGAGGAAGAAGGGAGGAAGAATTAATCACTTGAAACAAGATCAAGGTATGTTAGTGATCAAGATATGTGTTTTAGAAAGAAAGAAGGAAGAGAAAAAAACATATCTGAAAAAATTCGTGGCAAGAGGTTCTGTTTTTCAGATGGGGTAGCCCAATATTTATAGGGACAAAAAATCTAGCCGTTGCTGACGGCGGTCCCGGCGGTCCCTTATATATAAGGGGGCCGCCAGGCCTATAAGGGGGCCGCCGTAGACTACGCTCCCTTTTTGTCCTTTTGTGATGAAGGTTGTATCTGATTTAGAACCTTCCATTCTGGGGGGAAAATTTGAATTTCAAATTTTATGTTTTTAATAAAACATTTCTTTTAATGAATAAATATTTTGTTTTTATATTTTTATAAAAACACTTTTTTTAAAATGTAAGGTTTAGGAAAGAAAAATTATTTTCTTGATCACTAATCATGTTTAATGATTTGTTTATCCATACCTTAGGTGATTAATCTTAGAAATGAAATTTTACGATTAGTAATTTATAAACGTTTAATTTTATCGTAAACGTTTTCACATTTTGTCATTATCAAAACATCGAGAGGTCGAAAAATATAAATAACGTTTTTATACATTATTTGTATTAACAATATTCCCCTTTTTGATGATGACAAAACATAAACTCATTTAGTATAAAGATAGAAGTTTATAAATTATTAATGAGTTAAATTCTATTTCTCCCCCTTTTTGTCGAATCCAAAAAGGTTGATCATCGATTTGTAGTAGAGAGAAAGAAATTGACGATTAAAGACTCCCCCTTGATGTATGCTTCTAATAATTAAGTATAAAGACAAATAACGGGAAATCAAAATTTTAACTAAAAACGCAAAACGGGACCCTTAAACGGAGGTTAAAAACCCTAAATTACTAAAAATAAACCTAGCTTAAATTTTTCTTTTTAAATAGAATCTATTTGACTAAAAAGTAAGTTTAAAGAAAACTAGAACGAAAACGGAGTTGAAATGAGCGTTAAAACACGAAAAACGAGAACGAGGACAAATCCCATTCTTTAAAAATTGAATTTTTGAAAACTAGACCCTACGAAAGCGAAAATAATTTTCCTAGGAACTTTAGGATAAAAGAAAATTTTCTAAAAAAGATCTATATTTTTTTGATTATTTTTATATTTTTTATAATTTTTTAAAGTTTTTAATGAAAATAAAAGTTTAAAAATACTAAACGAACTCTTAAAATTCTAGAAAAATGACAGAAAATAGCTTATACTACTTAAAACCTAGGAAAAATAAGCCCGATGTCACAGCTTATAAAATAAGCTACGAAATAAGCTTTGACAGCTTATAAGGCTTATTGGCCAAATTGAGTATAAGAAATTAAGTGTGCAAGGGTCTTATGAAAAAGACCCAAGGGCACAGCGGTAAGGTGTAGAGTGTGTGTGTTTATAAAAGGTTGAGGTGTTGAGGTCGGGGGTTCGAGTCTTGCTCACCCCCGACTTCCACTTCCCTTTTTTTTGGTTTTTATAAAAAAACTTAAAGAACAAAAGTTGTAGAGGACAACTTTTTAAACAACTTTAATAAAAGCACTATAAGCTGAAACTTAAAAATAAGCTTTCAACGAGCTTTTGAAAAAGTTGTTTACAGGAAATGAGCTTTTGATCTCTAAAAAGCTAATTTTCACTTAAAAGCTCACACACAACTCATTTTAAGCCCAATTTTAATTCTAAAAGCTGTTCTAGAAAGCTTGTAATGTGAAGAAACTAAATCTGAAAAGCAACTTAAACTAAAAACACTTTAAGCTAACTAAATTTATTTTTCTAAGTGGCAAACTCAGAAACTATACCTAAAAGCTCAAAAACAAATTAAGCTAAAATGGACAATAAGCTATAACAGGATTTGAGCTTTTGAAAACTTAACAACCTAGTTATAAATTATTAATCCAAATCATAAAAACAAACTTATAAGCTAGAAATCAAAATTTAAAAACTAAGACTTAGTTACTACTGTTTTTGTCTTTTTGAGATTTTTGATGAACTTTAGAAGCTAATGTACCCTATTAAACAAGCTAGAAATTTAAAATTAAGACTTAATCTATTTTAACCTATATCTAATCTATAAACTTACTAAATTTCAAAACCTAAAGCTTATTTAAGCTAGCTTAAATGCTAATGAAAAGATCAACAATAGTAACAGCAGTTACTATTGCTGATGCAATTGACCAAAAGAACAAAACCAATTTGCAGGTGTCCTTAAGGGACAACCCTGAACCACACACTCTTGTTGGGTGTGTATAAACTCAACATAAACAAGATCCAAGCTCTTGTTAGCTTGGATTCAAAATTCTCTTTTTAGCTTTTTGAAAACAAACTCCCCTGGTGCAGGAGAGTAGAAATAAGCCTAAACTTTCTAGATTTTTAAACCTAACCTTTAAAATCTCTTTTACTATTGATTTAAAGTGATTTTAAAAATGACTCAAGCAATGAACTCAACTCAGTTTTACTTTTAAGGGTCAAACAACACTAATCCAAACACTCCTTTAGGCTTATGAATAATTTTTTAAGCTAGTTAAAAGAAAATCTATTGAACCAATCTTAAATACCAGATAATAACTAGCTTATAATAAGACTAATAAGCATAAACCTATGAGTTAATAAGCCAGAAATCAACAAGCTACACTAATCTACTTGTTTTTGGTTTTTAATGACAGTTTATAAGAAATTAGTACAAACTAAGATTAAGACTATGAAACTAAGAACTAACCGTATTAAACTAACATATTAAGCATATATAAGCTGAAAGTAACAAGAATAAGCAAAGAATAAGCAAATTAAGCAGTTATTAAAATAAGAAATTAAGACATAAAGCTAAATAGGAAATTTACTTAAGCCTTAGCAAAACAAAGACTATATTAAGCTCAAATAAGCATCAACAGCTCTACCTTATCCTTATGGATAAGCTAGTAAAGTCCTTGGAAGCTCTTCCATAGCTAGCTTCCCGTCTAAAAGCTCAAAATTCATAAGCATAGGTATTAGGTCTGATTTGTTGATTTAAGTAGATTAAAGAGCTTAATTGAGCTCAATCTTAGCTTAGAAACTAAGAGAGCTGTAAAGAGCTTATTAGAAAAACTTATGAAACAGTACACAAACACTTGAGCTTGTTGAGAGCTTATGACAACTTTATTAAAGGAAAACTAGATTTCATTAACTCAAAAATTTAATACAAGATATTAAAGCTGAATTACATTAAACTGAAATATGAGAATACAAAGATTGAATTACAAAAGCTGGATTTAAAAACTAAACAATGCTTAAGCTAAAATTTCAGAAAACTAAACTAAAAGCTAGGAAAAAAAAAAGATGCCCCAATGTGCGAGGATGAGAGGCTAATTATAGTTTTCTTCTAAAGCTTCTAGGTCCATAACCTACTCTACACGCTCCCTCCGATCTAATCCGTACATTCCTTTAATGATTGGAAAGCAATCCTTAGCCGTTAGATCAAAATTAAGCTCACACGGATTGCCAACGTGGCAATCCGTGGCTTATTCCTTTTGTGCTTCTTTTGTGAGTGTTTGTAGTGCAAATTATCCACTTCCTTGTGCTTTCTCACTTGCCACCGTGTGATTCCTTCTTGGGGATTGACCAATAGAATTAGTTGATAACGTTTTCACCCTGACACTATGATTCTTTTGCCTTGAATTACCCTTGTACGCCCTTAATTGTCATTTGCCCCTTGATTTTGACCCTTGGTTAAATGTAGAAGGTGATGAACAGTAACATGGGTTTACCCGCCTTTTTAACTGAAAAAGGGTGCGTTTGACTTAGGGTGTGGGCTTGTTTGACTTCGGGTAAAGAGAAAATGGGCCAAGGTTATAAGGGATTTAGGCCGGGTTGTGGAGTTTGGATTTGTTATAAATGTTTAACTTTAGTTTATAAATGTTAACGGGTGTTAACATTTAGGGATTAGGGACTACTTTTGTAATTTTGGATTTATTGAGGGACTGAATTGTAACTTTTGGATTTGTCTTTTTGTGACTTTGACTTTGGTTGACCAAGACTTAACCAAGATTTTGACTTTGATTGCTTCCTCTCGGCTTTTTGCGTGCTCTTCCGTTCCCGTGTTTCTGTTTGTCCGGTTTTGACCATTTTCTTGTGATTTTTGCTTTATCCGTACCTACACAATAAGAAAGATAAAACAAGCAATATATAAGCGTTTTATGCACAGTTTTGGTCTTTTAAGGGTCTATTTTGATATAAAATGGATATGTGTTTTCACACATATCAGGGTCTTCTATAGATATGCAACTTGGATCATAACAGCTATCAACCATATATCACAACTACTTATCCACCCTTCCAACGACTCAAAGTACCCGCCATGATGCATAATAAAAAAAATGACTCCGAGCAGTAGAAAAACAAACTAGCAGTAGTAATAAATGACTAGCAGTAGTAACGAAACACTTCCCCTCAAGTGGTGCATGTAGATGGTTAAACATTTAATCAATAAACTTCCCCTGTAACCAATATGTTTACCATCTCTTGAATCTCGAACTCTGTAGGCTCTATGTAGTGATTACTGATGAAGAAAACTGAGTATAACGAATTTGATGAAGAAGTAGAATCTCCCAAACTTGTGTCTTATGTCTTGCACTATCCACGTGACGTCGAACTCATACTATAGGGAAAAGTATAAGTAGACCGCAACCTCTTGACAAAATCCTCATTTATCCTATAAAATGAGACACTGATCACAATAACGTAACTCCTTTAAGTGATAGCGAATGTGAGCATTGAGCATCATGAGAAAAATCACACATTGCTAGATTCTTCAAGTCTTCGTCAACACCATTTAAGTACGAACAAGTTATCCTTGACCAGAGGATATAATAAGAATACGCATCTGTGAAACTCAACTAGAACATTAAATAAGTAATAATCAATCGTCTTCGTAATTACATCTTCAATAAATCCTAAAAATAATAGCCATAAATCAATAAGAATAAACTAAAAGAAATTCAGTTCTGTCCGAGATCCAAACAAGTGCCAAAAACATGTACTGTCTGATATCGAACAAGCCTAGCAGTACTAACTTCTCTTCTGTCCGATATCTGATAAAGCTAACAGCACTAACTTTTTAATACTGGCAGCATTAACCAAGTTGCCAACAGTACTAATGAGTCACACAGCAGTACAAACTTTCTAAAGCTAGCAGTACTAATCGAGCAGTACAAATAAACATGACCAATACTAACCTTTAACACCATTGGCAGTACTAATAATATATGAACAGTACTAAGCTTCTTTTGAGCCCAAAATTAGTACCAACTGCTAACCTGGTGCATATGACCTCGAATCTAAAAACACACCATGCTGCTTCTTTATGATGTCGTTCAAACCATCTGATCATAACCAACAGCTTCATGAGAAACCCAAATAGATGGTTTGAAATCATCTCTTCTTCTTGAATTGTAGCAACAATTGGTTGAATCATCTCATCACAGTACAATCATGTGTGTTCTACACCTTTTCATCTTTTACGAATTAGGGTTTTGTAAAGATTTCAATTGATGTATATGAACCTGTAAGCATCATAATAGCAACAATATTCAAAACCCTAGTTTTGAATTAAGGTTTCACCAAATCACCACGACACCTGCTGCTTTTTCCATGACGACCAGAAACACACTACAACATCAACAATCACGGCTGACCAAAAACAGAAACACATCATCAACATGACACCATATGAACGACAGCAGCAACAATATTAACAATACCAAGGATACCTTTTTTTTAAGTATCCAGACGACACCTTTTAGCGACACTTTTTCTGTCACTAAACTGTCACTAATTCATCATTCTCACCAACTGCTAATAATTCTTTTCATAGAATAAGTTCCAAAGAACGCATGAATTATGTAACCAATCAGCAACCAATTTTAAACAAACTTCCTGTTATATAGAATTAGGGTTGCTGAAAAACCCTAATATTACCAGATTTGACATGATAACCAAGACAAAAAATTCATGCCTCTTTTCCTTCATAGATGCGACACCAAAACACCTTGTAGATCCTAGATTACGAGCCGCCAGGCTCTGATACCAATAGATAAGATCGTTTTAAGCTTAGATTGGTTAGATCTTTATATCTAGGATTGACAATAACAATGAAAACAATATGCACAGCAGAATAATAAAGAACATCATTATTGTTAAACAAGGTTTTATAATTCATATGTTTCCCTCTTACCCCAACTCTATAACTTGGGGCTACACTAACTAACTATCTAACTATGGTGTACACACATACACACACCTTTTACTATTCGACTCTCATCAGTCGACTCTGCTATATCTAAAACCTATGTCTATGATCTCTTTATATAGGGAGAGATCAAGACTTACATAAGAATATAAGTATAAGACAAATAAATCATTTAAATATTAAACTTAATCTTCTGATATCTTCTATTTTTATAAGGAGATCTTCCAGAATCTACATATTCTCCACCAGCTTGTAGATTTCTTTAATGACGATTTTAGTCCTTTTGTTTCATTTTTTTATTTACTTTGTCTCATCACATCAAGAATCCCAACATAATATGTAAACATATTAAAACCAGAAAAACCAAAATGATTTTTCATTTTTAGAAAACCTTTATAAAAACAAAATACAAAAATATAAAATCTTTAAAACCAAAGAAAAAAATTTAAAAAAATTTAGAAAAATATAAAAGAGGTAATAATGGCATGTCTTCTGAAAATCGATAACATTTAAGGTCTTAGAAATGCCATTTAATAATGATACGAGGCTGTAAATGAAGTTCGAGCAGAAGTTCAAAAGTTTTCAAAACATGCCAATATGGCTTGTTATTATTTCAGATAGCAACCCGATCATCATCTTAAAGACAAGTATTTCAAAAAGAAAACTTGACCTCATAACAGGAATTTATTCTCGGGCATGGTCTACTTTATGACCATGCAAAGGCTTGTGTTTACTTTGCAACACAACCCGTGCTTTCTATATTCCATAAGTGTACGTGTCAGTGCATGTTGGGAATTATGCATTCCTGACTTAGTACCATTAGTTATATTAGTTAGTACCGCTAGTTGTAATTTGTACTGACAGTACAAAATGTTAGTACTGATCAGATAGTTAGCACCGTTAGTATAAAATAGTTAGTACTGTTTATAAGATATGCATGAGATATCTTAGGAAAGGATATGCATGATCTTTATACGCGTTTTGTAAAGCCCATTAGGGTTTCCTTAGTCTATAAAAGGAACCCTAGGCATAGTTAGTAGATATAGTTCTACACAGATCAATAGAGATCAATTAGCAATCATAGTCGTTGTAATCATCTGTAACCTAGGCAGATTCAAGTGATAATATAAAGTTCTTTTGTGATTCTTAATATTGTTCTTCTTAGCATTATTGATTAGTTTTCGCATAATCAATAGTGTTTAAATTAGTGTTTCATTATTGTTGCTTTAGAATTATCTAAGGGAACAGAGCTTGTGTGGAAACTCTAAATAAGAAGAACTCAATTGTAAGATGGAAAAACAAGACATTCCTCCACCCATTATCACAGCAATGAAGATCCCTATCATCAGGAAGGGAGAATATGATATTTGGAGCATGAGAATGTGACAATATATCTGTCACATAGACCATAACCTATGGTATGTTATTGTCAATAGAGATCTAGAAGAAGAGCCTGCACCAACTGGAGAAACATCTGCTCCTCCTGCTCCTAAGACTGCTAAACAACTGGCTGCTAGAAGGAATCAGGAAAGAGTTAAGAGCATCTTGCTTTTAGCAATACCTAATGAATACCTCCTCAAGTTTCACAATGTTGCAGATGCTAAATCACTCTGGGAAGCAATCAAATCAAGGTTTGGAGGTAATGAAGAATCCAAGAAGATGCAGAAAAATGTTCTAAAACATCAGTTTGAAAATTTTTCTACTGCATCAAATGAAAGTCTGGACAAGGCTTATGATAGGTTCCAAAAACTCATAAGTCAATTGGAGGTTCATGGTGCTCCAATATCAAAGGAAGATATCAACCAGAAGTTCCTAAGAAGTCTTCCTCCTTCATGGAATCAAATTGCTCTAATCATGAGAAATAAGCCAGACATTGATGAGATTGATATTGATGACCTCTACAACAACCTTAGGGTCTACGAAGATGAGATGAAAAGGTCTTCAAGTTCCACTTCTACTTCTCAGAACTTGGCATTTCTTTCCTCTGAGAACACTAGCAGTACTAATGAAGTTAGTACTGCCAGTGGAGATTTTGGGGTTAGTACTGCTGGTGGAATTAGTCAAGTTTCATCTACCCCATGTGCTCATGATGTAGCATGCTCTTTCTTTGCACAACCAACAACCAGTCCTCAACTTGAAAATGAGGATTTTCAGCAGATTGATGAAGATGACTTGGAAGAATTGGATCTTAGATGGCAGGTGGCTATGTTGACTGTCAGAGTGAGAAAATTCATTCAGAAGACAGGAAGGAACATGGATTTCAAAGAAAAATGACCTGTTTCACTTGATAAATCAAAAATTGAGTGCTACAACTGTCACAGAAAAGGGCATTTTGCTAGGGAATGCAGATCTGGAAGGAATCAAGGGAAAAGATCTTATGGTGACAATGGCAAGAGAAATGTACCAACAAATGAATCTTCATCACAGGCACTGGTGGCTCAAGATGGTCTAGGAGGATATGACTGGAGTAATGATTTTGAAATTGAACCAGTTAACTATGCTTTAATGGTAATCTCTTCTTCAAGCTCATTAAGTTCTTCTGACAATGAGGTATAAAAATGTTCTAAAGAATGTCTTAAATCTTTTAAAACTCTTCAAAAGAATTTTGATAGTGAAAGAGAAAAACATAGTAGAGCTAGACTAGAAATTCAGGGTTATGAGTTAGCTTTAGAATCTCTAAAAACTAGAATTCTTGGACATGAAAAGAATGATCTGGCTTGGGGAGAAAAATATGAATTTCAAAACTATAACCTTAAGTGTAGAGAAATAAAAATTAACAACCTTAACACAGAGTTAGAAAAAGTTGTTAAGGAAAGAGATGAGTTGAAACTTAAGATAGAAAAATAGGAAGAATCATCCAAGAATCTAGATGAATTACTCAACAGTCAAATGAGTGCTAGAGGTAAAACTGGTTTAGGACATGGCACACAATTGAATGAAATGAGTAACAATTCTAAAACTGATAGTGAGATTAGTTTGAGTGTTTTTAATGTCAGATCTAGTGATGAAGATTCCACACCAGCTAATGATAGGTCTTCCAAAGCAGATGTGTATCATGCTGTTCCCCCTCCTATAACATGGAACTTCTTAACCCCAAGAGCTGACATAGCATTTGAAGGTTTAGATTAATATGCCATTAGGGAGAAGATAATTGAGTCAAAAACAACTGATCTTAATACTAAAACAAGTGAGACTGTAGGTAAAACAAATGCAGAAAATACTCAAAAACCTAAGACAGTCTATGAATCAGTTAACAGAGATAAAGTTATCATTGAGGATTGGAACTCAGATGATGAGGATGATGTGTCTGAAGTGCAAACAGTTAGTCCTGTTAAGACTAATGAGACTCAAACAGTTAAAACTAGAGTTGATAAAATTGGTCAAACTTCTCAGAAACAAGGAATTGGTTTTAAGAAAATAAAAGCTTGCTTTGTCTGTAAAAGTACTGACCATTTGATCAAAGATTGTAATTTTCATGACAAACAGAGTCAAGAACCTAAGCTGAAAACTGTGGTCAATACTGGTCCAAGGGTGGACAAACCAGTATGGGATAATACTAAAAGGGTTAATCATCAAAAAATTTCAAAATACCCTCATTTAAGAAAGACTTTTGTCCCATCAGGAGTACTAACAAGAACAGGTTTGATTACTCCTGTTAAGCAAAATGAGAAAAGAGCAGTTCACAAAGTTAGTACTGCTAGGCCAGTTAGTACTGCTAGGCCTGTTAGTACTGTTAGACCATTTGCATGACTTTTCATATGGATTCTGCGATGAAACACTCCTATTCAAACGATGATACAATGTTTCAGTATTGACGTTATCGATGAAATCTTAGAAGAAGATTTTGATGCTCTTCTCGATGAAAGTAGTAAAATGCTTTACTTCATCGAAGGAACCATCCCTGAAGAAAAAACTCTTTGTGAATTTGATGATTATTGCTTGACCGCTGAAGAAAAACTCTGAATCCGAATCCAACACCGAAGAACCGCCATTAAAAAAATCACCTTTAACACCAATTATAAGATGAAGACATCTCTTGAAGAACCTCCTACGGATCTTGAACTCAAACCTCTTCTTGATAACTTGGAATATGCATTCTTGGAAGAACCCACTTTTCTTCCTGTAATCATATTATCTCGGCTTTCTAAAGAAAACAAAAACAAACTCGTTTCCTTGCTTAAAAGATACAAACAAACATTTGCTTGGAAAACCACAGACATTCCTGGAATCCGTCCGTCTTTTTATAAACATAAAATTCAACTTCTGGACGACAAGAAGCTAGTCGTTCAAAAACAAAGACGATTAAACCCGAACATGCAAGAAGTCATTAAAAAAGAAATCGTAAAACTTCTTGACATCGGTATCATTTATCCAATAGCCGATAGCCCTTGGGTAAGTCCCATTCACTGTGTACCCAAGAAAGGTGGTATCACAGTTGTTACCAACAAAAAATATGAACTTGTCCCAACAAGAACTGTTATAGGTTGGCGAGTATGCATTGACTATCATAAACTCAATGAAGCAACCGCAAAAGACCACTTCCCTTTGCCATTTATGGATCAAATGTTAGAAAGACTCGCAAGAAATAAATACTTCTATTTTCTCGATGTTTTTTCTGGATATTTTCAAATACCCATCGATCCTATGGACCAAGAAAAAACAACCTTCACTTGCCCTTTCGGGGCATACGCTTACAGGCGAATGCCTTTCGGTTTATGTAATGCTCCCGATACTTTCCAAAGGTGCATGTTAGCTATCTTTCATGATATGACTGAAGAATCTGTCAAAGTATTCATGGACAATTTCTCTGTCTTTGGAAACTCCTTCGTTCATTGCCTAAATAATCTCGATAAAATGCTTCAACGTTGCAGAGATGCAAATCTTGTCCTTAGTTGGGAAAAATGTCACTTTATGGTTAAAGAAGGAATAGTGCTTGGACACAAAGTGTCCGGTGCAGGCCTTGAAGTTGACAAAGCCAAAATCGACGTAATCTCTAAACTTCCACCGACTAATGTCAAAGGCATTAGAAGCTTTCTAGGACATGTTGGTTTCTATGGACGTCTCATTAAAGACTTCTCAAAAATAACCCATCCTCTAACTAAGTTGCTTGAAAAGTTACTTCCATTCAAAATTCATGCCGAATGTCACAAAGCTTCATTCATCAAAGAAAAACTCACATGTACTCCTGTGATCGTGAGCCCAAACTGGAATCTTCCATTTGAGCTTATGTGTGATGCGTAAGATTTCGCAGTTGGAGCAGTCTTAGGTTAAAAAGAGGAAAACACTTTCACCCCATCTATTCTGCAAGCAAAACCCTCAATTGCTGCCCTCAGCAAAAATATTACGGTTATCCGATAATAAGAACTGAATGGTTGTAGTTTTTTCTTTGATATAATTCCGACCTTATATGATATTATCCAAAACAATTGTTTACACCGATCACTCAGCTCTCAGACATCTATTCAAAAAACAAGATGCTAAACCATGTCTTATACCTTGGATTTTGCTCTTACAAGAATTCGATATAGAAATTAAAGATAAGAAAGGTGCAAAAAATGTTGCCGCCGACCACTTATCTTGGATTGAAAATGATGAGACGAGTGATGACAGTGATGTCGACGATAACTTTCCTAGGGAAACTCTTATGGAAATAACCACCAAAGACACACCATGGTTCGTAGACTTTGCAAACTATTTGGTGGGTGATGTTATACCTAAAGGGATGACG
Source organism: Tanacetum coccineum (assembly GCA_026074375.1). NCBI lineage: Eukaryota > Viridiplantae > Streptophyta > Magnoliopsida > Asterales > Asteraceae > Tanacetum > Tanacetum coccineum. The sequence continues at coordinate 19,727 of BQNB010116615.1, forward strand.
TACTAACAAAAGAAAAAATTCTTCTCCGACCTCAAAAATTCAAACGTTTGGGAAGATCCTTACCTTTTCAAAGTATGTTCAAACGGTATGATCAGACACTGTGTCTCAGGACCAGAAACTCGTACCATTCTAGATCAATGTCACCACGGACCAACCGGTGGACATTATGGACCAAACACCACAGCTAAAAAAGTCTTAGACTCAGGCTTTTACTGGCCAACAATCATCAAAGAAGCTCATACTCTTGTTCGCCTTTGCGAAGCATGTCAAAAAACAGGAAATATATCCAATGGATGACCTCGTCTTACCTTAAATGTTATACTACATACGTGGGTTATACTTTTACCCGTGTGTTTTCATTTCATAAACCGGTAATTTCAGTCTTATAAATTTAAAGATTTTGAAACACATCAAAGTTTTTGGCATCGAAACTCAAGCTTTACCAACCAACAATGCCAAAGTTGTTATTTCATTCCTGAAAAAACTCTTCTGTGGTTTTAGTATGCCCAAAGCTCTCATAAGCGACCGAGGAACTCATTTATGCAATAAGATAATGGAAAAAACCATGAAAAGATATGGAGTTAACCACCATTTCTCTACATCCTATCACCCTCAAACGAGCAGACAAGCTGATAATAAAAACAGAGCTCTTAAAAGAATCCTTAAAAAACTGTGAAAGATAATCCAACTATATGGTCAATAAAACTTGATGATGCTCTGTGGGCCTTTCGAACCGCTTATAAAACACCAACCGGAACCACATCATACAAACTCATATACAGTAAAAACCGCCACTTACCTTTTGAAATTGAACACCGAGCATACTGGGCCCTTAAAAACTGTAATCCTGATCTCATCGCCGCTGGTGAGAAAAGAATGTTCCAGTTGCACGAGTTAGATGAATTCCGCCATTAAGCTTATGAAAACTCTCGTTTATACAAAGCAAGAACCAAAGTCTGGCATGAAAGAAAACTCAAAATGAGAAAAGAGTTTAAACCTGGGAATAAAGTGCTACTATTTCATTCTAAGTACAAATTCAAACAGCCAAAACTTAAATCTCGATGGTTGGGACCATATGTAGTAAAACACCAATATCCATCCGGATACGTTGAACTATATGGAAAAGATGGAAAGATGTTCATTGTTAACGGCCATCGACTCAAAATCTACCATGAAGAAGATAATGACCCATAGGTGGAACTTACTCCATTCTTTACCAAAGAATGAACCCAGAAGTACGAGTCTAGCTAATGACTAATTTCAAAACTAAGCGCTTCTCGGGAGGCAACCCGTGCTTTAACTTAAGTATGGAGGAGTCCCTCCTCCTCTGTTTTATTTTCCTAAAAAAGCAACAAAAATATTTTTTTTGTGCTTTTGTATGTTTACTCTTATGCAGGTAACATAGATTAGACCTGGAAAATTATGGCGTTTGCTCAAAGTCAAGCTCTCTCAAGCTATATATATCTATTCCCCGAGAAGTGTTGTTTTCCCTTAATTTTCCCTATTTTCTATATTTTTTAGTTCTCACATTGAGGACAATGTTCAACTTAAGTGTGAAGGGGAGTCAAATAGGCAAAATTAAAATTAATCGTATCCCTCCA
>BQNB010116616.1:0-18463 GCA_026074375.1 Tanacetum coccineum
GCTTGATTTTTAAACTGGATACAAGTACTATACGTGAGATTTCCCTGTTTACGTGTTGCCTAAGTAGTGTTAGACCACTATTGCCCGAATCATCATGAACTGTTAATTACTGTAACCGTCCTTTGGTTAAGTGAGCGCGAGTGAATAAATAGATCTATTAGGACTAATTATCAATATCCGGGTAAGAAGCACTTACTAGTTCGAGATTTCCAAGGACTAACGGATATATGTCATGTCGAAACTAGTTAGGTGGTCTTTGGTCGGACACCTGTAGGGCAAGCCTTTTATAGCACTGTACATGCTATCTTTCAGTATTAGCTTTAGTGTCATGAGCTTAGTGCAACGTAAATACCTTTTTATGTGAAGTTATATCTGTTATAACTGTCGCGTACGTTTTGATAAACTTGTGGTCCACACTAATTACGTTTGAAATAAACCTATGAATTCACCAACTTTATGTTGACGTTTTAAGCATGTTTTTCAGGTACTTAGCTTTGGACTTCTCTAATGTGCTATGTGGAGTCTATGTGCAAAATGGTATCATCTTTCAAGACTTTATTATCATTCATACTCGTTGTCTTTTGAAAACTTAATTATGCTTCCGCAACGCATTAAATTTCATTTCAAATCTTGTAAGACTTATCCATTTTTAATAAATACAACGAGTTGTGATTTTCAAAACGTCCATTAGTAGTCGTTCCTTTGATTTTGTGTGATGTATATTATGACGTCACGCCTCCGGACACGTATTCCGTCCAGGCCCCGTTTTGGGGTGTGACAGATTGGTATCCAGAGCCAAGGTTATAGAGAACCAGGTAGAATATCTAGGTCTGGTCTATAACCAGTATGTGATCCTTACGTGCTTTTATGTGTGCCTTATACGTGTTTTTGCTATGGCATATACCTGAGAACCATTTTTCCTTGAGCATGCTATGATATGGGTTTATCTATGCCCTGCATTTATCTTTCCATGCGTTATGTTTCTTTGCGTTTATTTTTGCCCTTTGAGCTCTATTTTGCTATGAGCTTACGTTTGTCTTGTGTCTACGGTTATCTTTTCTCTACGGTCATCTTTTCTCTGCGGTTTACGTTTTACTTATGAATATTTCCCCGATTTCATATATGAAAGTTGTCTACATATATATATCTAAACTTGTCTAAGACATTGTGAATGATGCAATGGTCTCACTAATTTTTTTCTCTTCGCAACCTTATACAATATCGTTTTACACGAAACCCGTCACAGTGTTGGTTTACATGGAATTATGTGTGAATCTAAGTATTACAAGTCTTGTATGGGCGGGAATTGTAATAGGAGGATTGATATGATAATTGCTATGTTAACTCATTCATAAAGACCTTTATCTTATTTACTTTAACCGTGTACTCATCAACTATTTTGAACTCTATGTCGATCTCCCCTGATTGTTTTACCCCCCGTCCCCGAAGGCGAGTTTTAAACACTCGTCCCATACTCATTAGAGCACCTGCATCGTCATGTCATTCACCACCTTGAAGCTTATGTGAGTACGCGTATTGCATTGGAAATTATTAAGTAGGATGATTTATAATTTCTTTATTTGAAAGGATTGGGACGCCTCTTCATTTAAATAAATAAATTGTAAATCACCAAACCATAAGTTTATCAATTCATTATTTACATAAATTGGGACGCTTCTTTATGCAAATATTAGAATTAATACATGATGGGCTTAATGGTATCCAATATAACACGAGTATGAGCTCGAACCCGACAATCATCGAAATCCGTTAAAAAGATCTAGAAACACAATCGTGTCTTACCACTCAGTGGAATCTTAAGGCCTCACTTGAACTATCTTATCTCATTCTTAAGTTATTGCTTTTGCCGTTACAAATCCTTACGATCATGAACTGTTTGTGGAGCTAACCGACTCGTGCACACTTGAGCTAATGGATTTGATTCATCCTTGAACTAACGACTGAGTGCAATATTCCACCACCTATTGCATAAGCTTTCTCACGAAATCCTCCCATTTGTTGACCTTTATTATGGGGATATTGTTTCTCAAAATGTCCTCACTCTCCGCATCCCATCACTGTTTGTTATAGTTATTGTTGTTATGTATTCTTATACTTTTATTTTTGATTCGCGGCTCCATATGTTTGTGCTATGATTTTTAAATGATTAAAATGAATAATTATTTTAATGAAGATTTTGGATATATAATTTGTTCTTGTTGAGAGGTTGTGAGATTTGTGAGTTGCAACAAAGATGTAACAACCCGAGTTTTCACGACGCATATGACGATCGCAAGTTCGACGTCATTATGATTATTTTATGATTTTTCGTAAGAAAATGTCGACATTTAAATTTTATTTGTCGTAACTAATTATTTTTGTATTTTATTATGAACGGAAATTTTTAAATATTTATTTTTGACGTTTCGCGAGCTAACGTTTGACCGCGCGTTCGTTAATTATTTTGAGTATCGTAAGAATCTACGACGCGCCCCGTTAATATTTTCTTGACCATAAATTATTATTTTTGAACCTTGTCGTCTTCGTTCCTTGTCCGTGACCAAAACTCGCGTTTTATGAACACCCTTTATTTAAATTATGACAAGTATCACTTTTATTAAAATGTTTACATGAGAAATATTGCTAATAAATAAATCAAAAAAAATATACATTTTTGCATGCTCTAGCCCTCTATAGCCGGCTATGGGCACAAGAACACACACACTCAACTCTTTTTAGTCCATATGCATAATCATTGCAAGATTACTTCCAAGAATGAATAAAAACCTTTCATATAATCAAGAAAAACACACATAGTTCAAAACTCTTTCTCTCTTCTCTTCCTTGTGGTTCGGCCGAGCAACACACACCACACACACTCACCATTTTTGCAATTTGATCTTGCTAACACACTCAAACATCACTCAAATGATGATCTAAAGCAAAAAGGAACTAAGTTTATATTGTTTTTCTCTCCCTCTTCTCTATTTGTTTCGACGACAACCCACCCCTAACACGTTGGTGTTTTGATTTTTCCACTTATCAAATAATGTTTAGGAAGCTCTAGTTTGATCATCCACATATTAAAAAGTGACTTGCAGCAAAGTTTGAGTAAAAGATAAATTTGTATTGAAGCAAAGGAGGTTTTGGGTTGGCTTGGTTGGTTGTGGGTTCGAACCAAGCTAAAGGCCACAAGGAAGTGGTTTTGTTGATTGGTTAATACTTGGGTTGATTTGGTTTATTTAAGTTTGAGTTTGGTTTGGTTTGGTGGGTTTGTGAGCCGCGGCTAAGAACAAGGAGGACGACCCGACGCTTTTATTTTCTGATCTTGCTCCGTAAAGCATCGTGATCACCCTTTTATGTTTATTTCGATTATGTCATTCGTTTGATTTAAATCTTAAATATTTTCTTGGTCACCCAATCGGTTAACTCAAATCGAATCCCGGGATGAGATTCCTTTAAGGGGTGGGTACTGTAACAACCGGCAACTTTCAGAACTTTAAATTACTATTTTACCCTTTGACTTTTTGTGTCCGACTTGTCTTTTTGACTTTTTGACCTTTTACTGCCACATAAAACGATTACCGCATAGCCAGTAAATTTTCGAAACATATTTAAATAATAAATCATAATTATTATTACTTATCTCTCGTTTACAAATTTATTTTTCAAACTTATTTGAAACGAAAACGAGAAGATATCTCGTAAATTATGAAAAACTGCACACAACGCGTACCGACGCGAAATAATTAAATTATATTTAATTATCGCAATTTATTTAATAAAAATATTTAATATATATTTTTTACATTTCTACAAAACGTTTGATTTTTTTTTTTTTTTTTTTAAAAAACGCGAATATTCGTGTCAAAGTTTTATTTTTACAGACAACGCTTGCCCGTGACACCTAATGGCTAACAAATAAATAATAATCATTTTAAATTTATTTTATAAAAACATTTATAAAAATCGGGAGCGTGACAATAAATACTCATTTTCTGGGGAAAAACTATTTTAAACGCAACGGCGCAACTTTCGTGTTTTAAATCAACCGTTAACTAGCTTGAACGAGTCCCGAACCATTATTTTACAAAAGATTACACTCTTGGTCCCTGTGAAAATAATTACATCCATCCCCCCTAAATATATTTATACACTTGAAAATTTATTTCAAAGTTTCAAGATATATATGATAAAACAATTAGGGTTTCACTTCATTTTGTTATAACCCTAGCCAACAACACATACTTCTCCCTCTCCTCCATCTTTTTCGGCTAGATTCCGGTCAGATTCCGGCCACCGCCGCCTATACCTCCACCACTACCACGACTGTAGCAGCCGCTACACGCCACCATCACTGCCACCACCATATCCACGACACCACATCATCACTACTTCGCCACCCCGTCACCATCTTCCCATCACAGCCGCCACTACACACCTCCATCTACTCCCATCCCCTCGCTATGCACGCCACCACCATGTCACCATCCTCTACCGCCGCATCTCATCACCTCGTCACCATCCTCCACCGACCACCACACCACCTTCGTCATCTACACCATAGCCGGCTCACCACTACCAGCCGACATCCCCACCTCCACCGAACGCCACCACCACAAACACTTCATCACTACGTCACCGCCTCCACATCCAACCGAAACTACCACCCCTCTGCCCCTTGTACTCTGTAACACCCCACCCAACGTACATTGGATTGCACAGCGGAAATTAGCAATTGGGCGTTACTAAATAGAACCGTTCACCAAGATAATAGAAAATGACCCAAATGAGACGTTTAAACCAACATGTGTTCCATTATTAATTAGAGTTAAAATGTTTAGGTCCCCACAGGAATCGTAACCACAACCATTACAACATTTGAAAGACAATTGTTTCAAATTAAAGACATTGTTTTAAAACACATTAAGACATTGTTTTTGAAAGACAAGGAACACACAAGTAGTCTTTCACCAAATCATCACACGCACGACACCTCCACGCCATCGTTGCCTTCATCCTTGGTTACCTGGGATAAAACATGTTTAAAACGTCAACAAAATTGTTGAGTGAAATTCATAGAGTTTAAAATAATCAATAAGTAATAATCTTTGAACACATAATTAGTTCTCGGGAAAACATTGCAACGAATACAATGTATAACATCTCTTTTCTTTCACGCAATAAGCTCATGACACCGAACGTTAACAATACATATATCCTTTCATATGTCAATTTGCCCCAGAACAAGGTATTATTGTCATATACCTACTACTTCTAAATACAAAACGTCCGTTTGACAGGGTGTTCACAAGGATTCAGACCCCGGACGGGGTTGTCAAACCCAATAGATCTATTTAATGCATTAGCGTTCACCTCGCAAGGTAATTAACGGTTCATGAAATAAGGGACTTCGACAATAGCTACTTATGCGGAAACATTCTCATAATCGGGTCCAGCATACCATAAAATCATATGTGTTCGATTTATAAAACAAACATGTATCCCCCTCGCGGGTTTATAAAACAATCAAAAGATTTAAAAGCGAGGCTATGAACTCACCTTAAGCAAAAGATTCTAATTCAATCAAATCAACAAGTGCAAATAACTTCACGTCTCAACCGCGACCTATATATTTTAATACATATATAGCGGTACGTGACTACGAGAACATATACCATATAATCATAACTAGTATATATATAATTATATACTACAATCTCCAAGTGCGACGCAAAACATTTTACTTCGACGCACCCACAAATGTACAACAATTACAGTTGCGTTATGCTTCGTTTACCATACAGTTTCTATTTTTAGAAAGTTGTCGAAAGTAAGGATAATATAATCCAAACTTTATATTTCGTTATTACTTAACTAATATTACGAACCCTTTTCTTATAAAAGACGATATTCAAAAATACATGCAAGTTTGACTTTCAAAAGTCAAACTTCTTAATTGACTTTTACACCAAAATTTACCAAATCTTAATTTGGCTGTAAAACGTTCGTTATTAAGAGTTACGCGACGAGCCATCCAGTGAAACGTAGCTAAAGACGAACTCTATCACTTTTCATTATCAAAAATAACTTTCAAAAATTTCTCGACTCGCTACGAGGCGGTCAAACATTATGGTCAAACTTAGTCAAAGCAAAACCCTTTAAAATGACATTTTCGAATTAAACCCACTATCAAAATATGTTTAACTAGTCTATTTATTTATACTAAAACCATCAAACTTCAATTAACAATCAAACATACTTTTGATTTTGCACTTGAATCAACTAGCTATAATTACATATATGCAATAATCATCTAATCTAGCAACAAGTAAACATAAACAACAGCTTACAAAGCTAGAACAAAGCTCAAATTTTGTTTCCCCCTTCCTTTAGAAATCGGACGAGCACAAGGACCAAACCAAAACCCCTTTTTAAAGAAAACCACTTCAATATAACACTAATCTAACACCCCTAAACACTACCTTATACACCAAATCAATAGAAATTGACCAAAAAACCCAACTTCTTCATACTCCATGCAATTTGAGGTTCTAAAGCTGTGAATTGTAAAGAAATAACAAGGATTAATATGGAGTAATAAGATTATGAAATGCATGCAAAGTAACAAATTTATAATGCAAGATTAGTGTTTGAGTGTTTCGAACGGCAAGGAGGGAGGGCAGGTAGACAAGAGAAAATGAATTTGGAAAAGAAATGAAGTGTGTGATATATGCTTGTATTTATAGAAATAAACTTTGAGCATTTGGCAACTTTAACCCCTCCTTTCATAAATCCTTGCAAATTTAATACAAAACGGTTATATTTTCGTTACTTATCTGACTAAAACACAAGTTATCACTTTCATAAATATTTTTAAATCCGTCCCATTAAATATAGTTTAAAACCTTTAACAAAATGTTAAACCTCATAAAACACGACCTTTAAACACGGTTTTTACAAAAACTCGGGGAAACGACATAAAATACAAAAATGACGTATTTACGCTCCTGGAGCAATAAAATATATTTTTCTGACTTTCTTAAATGCTGAAAACAAATAGAAACTAAATCACGGAATGAAATTCACCAATAAATGGAAATTCTAATCAACCACATATAGCATAACGACTATAATTATTTACGTAATTAAAAATAACTATCTTAGGCTAGGGATAGACGTTGACCTGAAACTCGGGTTGTTACACACAGGGGAGAAATATTCAATCTATCTGAATATGATGGAAAAATGTTACACACTTTTAAATTTGGTGTTAGTACAGGCAATCTTGCACCGACCAAGCATATTTAGGGTGCCAATCACATTTGTCTTTAGTGTTTGTCGCACCACATTCCACAAGGTCTCATTAATCATTTCATTATGGTAAATGATATATATATATATATAATGTATAAGCAAACTATCAACCAATTACCTTTAGCCAAGGATTGGTTAAGAATTCACAAATTAAAATATATATATGTCCGGAAGTATGATTCCCGGGTCGTTAAGTCCCAACGAGGCTTGAATGGAAAATCGAATGACGGATTGATGATTGATGTTTGAATATGACAAAGTTATGATTGGTTTTCTATTTCTACAAGTTAAATATGCAAAAACGATTAAATAAAACCTAAAAACGAAAGCTGTAACGCTTAAATCCTAAAACGGAACGGAAAACGAGGGTCAAAAACCTAAATTTTGCAATTTTAATCCTAGAACAATTTTTAAACTAAAAATAGATTCTACTTGACTAAAAACGAAGTTTAAAAAAACTAGACTAAAAACGGAGTTCGTTTGGACAAAAAACGAGTCAAATAAAAAACGGGGACGAATCCCGTTCTTTAAAAAGTGAAACTTTGCAAAAATTACCCTATATGTAAATTTATTTTTCCTAGAAAATATAAAAGAAAATTTTAAAAAAAAGATTTGTATTTTTCTGATTATTATTTTATTTTTTATGAATTTTCTAAGATTTTAAACAAAATAAATTATAAAAAATACGAAACGATTTTATAAAAATTTGAAAAAATTACAGAAATTAAAATAGGCTGAGACAATCCTAAAAAAATAGAAACAAGTTTTCCAGCTTATCCTGATAAGCTAATAAGCCCGAAAAGCTTATAACTAAAGGCCAAAAATCTTTATATAATTGATAATCAAACACTCTACCCCGATGACTATTGTAGCACAGCGGTAGAGTGTGTGTTTATAAAGGGTAGAGGGTGTGAGGTCGGGGGTTCGAGCCCTAGCTCACCCCTGACTTCCACTTTCCCCTTTTATTTTATTTTTGAAAATCTTTTTTACAACTTTGAAGACAAGACAGAAATAAGCATTTTTGCTAACTGAAACTTTTTATGAAATCTACAAATAAGCTCAGCAACAAGCAAAACAAACAGACAGATTGCTTAATAGGCAAAAAAGGCTTAAAGGCTTATTTTTTTCTTTTGATTTTGATTTAAAAAGCTACAAAAGGCAAACAAGCTATTAAATAAGATTAAGCTAACACCTAATAAGCTAAAGCTAACCTAAATAAGTAAATTAGAAAGGGAATTAAGCTTGAAAAAAAGCTTAATAAGCTACTGTCTTAAAAAAAGTGAAAATCAGACAAAGTGGCTACTTTGGGCTTAAAAATAAGCCACCAAACAAACAGTTAAAGACCTATACGCTAGAAAAAGGAAAAGAGGACATAAAAGAGAATAAGAAAAAGCAAACTAAAATTATTTTGAACAACTAATAAGCTAAAAAAATAAGCAATTAAAAGGGGCAGTGTTAACTAAAAGTTAATCATGCCAACAGTACCTTTAAGATGAAAAGGCTTTAAAAGGCCAAACTAAGCTAAGTAAGGTGACAATGAGCTTAAGAAAACTTGTTAACTAGACCTAGTAAGCACTAAGGAAATGAAATAAGCACTTAAGACCAAAAATTATGAGCTAAACAGCCCAAAAGGGCACTTCAGGGCTTAAAATTAAGCACCAAGAAGGACTTTTTAAGGTTAATGGCCTATATGAGCTTATAGAGCAACTTATGAGCTTCTAATAAAAGTCAAAAGATAGAATCTTGGAGCAAAAACAAGCTAACAAAAAAGAAGCTGATAAATCAGCTTTTGCATCAGGGGAGCTTGTTAGGTAATTTTGCAAAGGGCAAATGACTTATGCAGACCTTGTGTAACACCCCCAAAAATACAACAACGCAGCGGAATACCACTTTGGGGTGTTACTTCATAATACACAGCAATAGATACAAGAGAACGACCTCTAGGTGTCGTTTAAAAAAAATAACATTGTTGATTTAATCAAAATCTGAATTTAATATAACATTTGCCCCATAATTGCATCACCATGAAAAACTTGAATGTAAAGACTCCAATGCACATCAAATAGTCCAAGCATCTAATTCACCTGAGAAAAACATGCTTAAAAGTGTCAACATTAAAGTTGGTGAGTTCATAGATTTGTTTAAATATAAATGTTAAACCAAAGGTTTGTAAAATATGCATGACTATTTCAATCCTTTATAATAGCCACAAAAATGTATAAAATGTAGGACCGCAAGACTTTCCCCGCGATAAAGCACACTGCACTTATCACAAATTTTCCATTACGTTTCCCTAAGCTCATGACACTGAAGCTCGACGATATGAGTCACTATATAAATTTCGTGACATTGCCCGCACTATATAAATTCCGTGCCCGCACTATATAAATTCCGTGCCCGCACTATATAAATTCCGTGCCATTGCCCGCACTATATAGATTTCGTGCCATCTCTCCCACAGATGTTCAATCTCAAATAGATCTACTAATAACACTCACGCTCACATAATGTAATTCACCACTACATCTATGCAATTGACAGTTCATGATACTGGGCATATAGGATTCAAATTTCTTAGGGCAAACACGTTAATCTATATCAAAAATATACACTTGGGTCCATTTATAAAACCAAAAGCATTGTGATTTCATAAACATGCGTTAATTACTTAAATCCATAGTAGAAAAGTGTGATATCAATCACGTAATTGAGTTTGTAATGAGTATGTAAACAATTTCGTAAACGTGTATGTAAATGAGTATGTGGCAAGGTATGAAACCAAGTTTGTAATCAACCATGTAAATGCATTTGCAAACAAGCATGTTCTCACCCCAAATATATGTAAAACCAGTAAAACATGGGGCTATAAACTCACAAAATCCCTTAAAACAATCACATTGTTATAAGATAACCGAGTAAGTATAAGGATTTGTAGACAAGCATGTATCCCCACGCGTGTTAAAAAGCATTCAAAATATTGAAAAAGCGAGTCTATGAAACTCACAATTGAAATAAAGACCACTGATCAATTAATCCAAATTAAATTCACAACTGAATCTTACAACGATCTCGACCACAGACCTCTAATAAAGTCGTTCGTATATAATACACGTATTTAATACATCAACTATGCGTACGATCGTTACCACAAAAATCATAACATATTTTTATATTTATACGTACAAAAATACCTTAGAAAGAAATCCACTTGCGCGTCTTTAAACCTTAACCCTTAGTATATTTTATGTATATATACTATTTTCCGTCCAATATAACTTATCTCTAATATTTACAGAAAGTTACTATTTTTAGACCTTCCGTTTTTAGATCCGAATAATGATCTTAAATAATTAATTGAAATAATATATTAACCGACCTTTAGTTTTGACCCGCTATATCTTAACTTTTAAAGCAGACAATCCTCGCGGCAAAGTAAAACGTCATTACGAACAACTTTCGTGTTTCGCCGGAAGGCTGAAACGGGCTCGAAAGTGCTCAAATCGTTTAATCAATAGATATGTCAGATTTAATATATTAAAAATAACTTATTTTCTATTAAAGTGTATATTCCGATTTCGATCCAGTTTCTTCGTTATTGGGAGTTAGAAGTCCCGTTTTATATCAAAACGTCCGTAAAAATATAATTTGTTATATTTTATAAACCAAAGTCTAAGTTATCGAAACCTCGAATCCCGAATCTCATGTTCTATTTTCTGATTTAAATCGTTCATTATAAAAAGGCACTAAAGTCCATTTTTAGTCCAATTCTCGTCTCAAATATGTCTAATACCGCTTATAACTTTATATAAATCTCGTTTTAATATTTATTCATGTTTTACTAGACCGCGCAAGTTATACCGGATTTTATCACATATAATCAATTTATAATATAATGAAATAATTGAATACTTTTAAACTAAACGCACCCTTTTTCGGTGTCACCACACTCAAACGCACCCTACGGCTGTTATGAACAGCCAAACGCACCCTTGGGCTGTTTTGACAGCCAAACGCACCCTTGTGCGTTTCTGTCTAAACCAAACACACCCCTAGTTGTTCTCTACTAAGCCAAACGGACCCTATGGCTGTGAGACAACAACCCAACGCACCCTTTGTGCTAACAGCTAAACCAAACACGCCCTTGGTGGGATTTCTGTCACAAGCCAAACGCACCCCTATTGATTTATAACAAAACCAAACGCATCCCTTGTTGTTATAATACAAACCAAACGCATCCCTTGGGTTGTTTTATATTCAAACCAAACACACCCTTTTGATTTCGACAACCAACCCGGCTGTCCCAACAGCCAACCCGGCTGTCCCCGGCTGTCCCCACAGCCAACCCGAACAAACCCACCCCGCGGGTGATTCTTCACAGCCAAACGCACCCGGTGTTAAACCAAACGCACTCTTGTGCGGTTTCACTCATCCAAACGCACCCTATGCTTATGAAAACAAAACAAACGCACCCTATGTCGTGTAGACACCCAACCCGACACCCCCCCTCGGTTAACCTACAACCCGACAACCCCTTTCCCCCCCCCCCCCCGGCTGTGAGACCTGCCCCAAGCCGACTCACCCTTTTTTTTTTTTTTTTTTTTTTTTTTTTTTTTTTTTTTTTTTTTTTTTTTTTTTTTTTTTTTTTTTTTTTTTTTTTTTTTTTTTTTTTTTTTTTTTTTTTTTTTTTTTTGTGTTTTTTTTTTTTTTTTTTTTTTTTTTTTTTTTTTTTTTTTTTTTTTTTTTTTTTTTTTTTTTTTTTTTTTTTTTTTTTGGGGTTGACCCTAACCCACAAACCAACGCACCCGCTTGGTGGTGGTGTTTTACCACCGAAACAAACCACCCTTGTGGTGTGTTCATCTATACAAACGCGCCCCTTGGGTGTTATACCCAATCCGAACGCACCCTCGTGGTAGTTTATAAAACCGAACGCGCCCTTGTAGTGGTATTGTGGTGTTATGATGATGATGATGACGAAAGGATGATGATGGTGGGGGTGGTGGTAGCCGGCTGTGGTGGTGACGTGGGGGTGGTGGTCGCGCGTGGAGGAGAGTGGTAGTGAGGATCGGATAGATCCGGTCACGAGGAGCCTTTTTGGTCTTCGCCGGAAAATGCCCGCCGAAAAAGTTTTCCGGCGGCGGCGAGTGGTGGCCGGCGGCGGGCCAGTGGTGGCCGGATATTTGGAGAGGGAGAGGAGAGTGTGTTGTGTGAGTTTTATATAAAGATGGAAAATGAATGAAATGAAAAGAGATATTATATATATATATCAATTTAAAATGACAAGTTTTAATAGTTGAGGGGTTAAAAGTGTAACATTTTTATTATAGTTTTGATAAAAACGGTTCGCGACTTAACGGATGATTCAAATCTCGAAACTTGCGCCATTGTTTTTCAAATCATTTTTCTGATAAAAATGAGTATTTATTTGATAATATTTCAGAAATATTTTATAACATTTAATAAAATATCTGTTATTCAATTTGTGAACCGGTTACGCTTTGTCCAAAATAAAATGGATTTCAACACGGATATTCGCGTTATCAACAAACGCTTTTAATTAAAAATGATGACTAATTTATTTAATATTTTTATTAAATAAATACTGATAATTAAAAACAAATTTAATTGTTTTTGTGTGTCCGCGTTGTATACTGTTCGAATAATGTTTGCGGTGCTGTTTTAGCCCTTTTCGGCTCGTTTCCAGGTCTCGGGCAAAACTAAAAAGTTGTCAGGAATGTCATTCCACATCAAATTGCTTTAGAGTCCGAGTCGTGAAAACGTGATTTAGATGATCGTTCTTATAAGTCAAGCCAGACCCTAAAAGTCAACGATTGAAATCGTCATTCAAAAATTCGAAAATTCTCGGATGTTACACCTTGAGTTAAGCTAGTAAAATAACTTTTTAACTAAAAATGAACTAAAACAGATTGAGTATACTATCTAGCAAGCTTATTCTCTCAAGTGCAAACCTTAGCAACTAATAAAGCTTGTCTAAATTTAGCTTGAAAAAGTGACTTATGAAGCTGTGAGGTTACTATGACAGAGCAATTGCTAAACCAAAACCACAAATGCAGGCACTCTTAGCCTATAGCTAATGCATGATAATACTCAAAATGAACTTGAAATTGAGGTTTTAAAGCTATCTAAAGTTAATTAACAAAATAAGCAAATTTATTACTCTAAATTAACACAGTTTTGACAACTAGCTATAAAAATCTTAACTAATGAAGTTCTAACTATAAAAACTTGTGAAAACTGATTTAAATACTTAATATACTTATAGAAAACTGGATTGGTGACTCAACCCACAGCATTACCCAAATTTACCCATTTTAACCTTTATCCCAAACACCCCTTTAGGACAGAAATGGAAATATTGAGCTTCAAATACTTATTTTCAGTTAAGAACTCCTTAATACCAGATATTATATGGCTTATTAATGGCAATCAAATGAGCAGTTTAGAATAAGGGAAATCATTAGTTACAATAAGCAAACTAGAAATGGACAGTGATGAGCTATATTAAGACAGAAATAAAAAAAAATATGCAACAAGAAATTAAAAAAAAAATTTAAGGTTCTAATGATAAGAAACAACTTAAATAAGATAAACTAAATAAGAAATAAGATTAATGCAGCAGAATAACCTCTATTAAGCAATGCTACAGTTGAGTAGGCTGAAATTGGAAAAATAGGGACTTACAACCCCTTGCACAAACAGGGTTAACAAGTGCTCAAAAGAGCTTTATTACTACAAAGCACCAGCTGTGTTTAGACAAGCTGGTAAGTTCTAAGCCCAACCATTGCCGTCAAATCTTCCAAAATTTAAGCTGAGGTATATTATTATTTTTTTGTGATTTTTTTATTTGAACAAACAACAGGTAATAATGCAAAATTGCATTTGAATTTAAACTGAAAACTTGACTTTTATTAAGAACTTGGAGGCTTTTTGATACAATGCTGAAGAAAATTAACTTAAAAATGAAATTACACTTGAAAATTTAAAACTAAAAATTACACTAGATTTAAAAACTACCCCTCTTTCTTGTGTCTTGGCCATTCTTTATATAGCCATCAGCCTTCTAGGGTTCTTCAATCCTTCATCTTGGGTCTTCAACATGTGCTTTCTTTGTGAGAGAGAGATGAGATGTTTTTGTTGTGTGAGAGGGAACCCAAACTCTTATCTAGACCCTTAATATCAACTTGTGCTTCTTTAAAAATCATCTCAGCCATCAAATTAGTGTCTTTTTGAAACAAGTGTGAGATGGCCAACGGTAATGGGGGTTTAGTGAGGTAGGGTGAAGTTATTACCTGGTGAAAACCTGAGATTGAGTGTTTTGGGAAAGAGGAGAGGGTATCCCGTGAATAAAAATGGGGTTTGAGCATTGGCGGGAAAAAAGGCTAGGGTTAGGGTTTATCTGTGTTTAATTTTGGGGGGAAAGGGTAAAGTTTTGGGAAAAGTCACAATTGGTCCCTGAGAGATATATGTGTAGTTGCATCACACGTCCTTGTAGTGTTTAAAATTTGGGGGTTTGTCAACTTCAGTCCGTGAGTCTTATAAGTGTTATTGCAAATGTAGTCCTTGAATAATACAAGGTTAGAGGGTTGGCAGGAATGCCCCCTAAAGTTGTATTTCACTTAAATTGCACTTTCAGCCCTTGTCCTTTTATCTTAGTAATATAACTTTGGGATTTGGCAATTTCATTCCCTCAAGTTGTCTTTTTTGCTTTAGTTTCTCGGAGTTGACTCTGATTTTGTCGGGGTTGACTATGACTTTGACTGTTTGACTTTTCTGTTGACTTTTTGACTTGATTGACTTTTTGGCTTCGATTTGGCTTCGTCTTTTCACACTTTTCCATTCCGTGCCCAGTTTTGTCATTTGTGGCTTTGTTTTTCGTCCTTTTCTGAATATTCGCTTCCTGCACAATACAAATGCAAAACAAACATATATTTGGCAGTTTTTGTCTGTTTTTGGTCATTTAAGTCCGTTTTTTATGAAAAAAGGTATGTGTAATTAAGCACATACCAGTCAAGTATCGTATAGTCTCTTATTTTGATCCTCGACGATTTCAGGTATATTTATAACTATACTACCACTACTTTCTATTTCGGGGAAAGAAGTCTTCTTTAGAGCCATTAGTTGATACATCAAAGGCAACACATATCTTATGTAGGAGAAGTCTCCTCCATTTCTCATTTTACATCTTCGGGACTAACTTTCTTAGCTTCCACCCACCTTAGGAATCTTTACATCTCCAAGAAGATCCCTTCTAAGTGTCGGTATCAGGTTTACACCCTTGATAGCTCGGATCTACCATTGCTTACTAGCATACCCACTATACTTGGTCTTGACACTAGCTTAGGCTAAGGATAGACGTTGACCTAAAACTCGGGTTGTTACATTCTCCCCACCTTTAGGGAGTAATGTCCCGGCACTCAGCTCGTCTCATCCAATCTCTTCGCTTTGTCCTTACTTGTAAAGAGATGAGGGTACTTCTTCTTAATCAGATTCTTACGTTCCCAAGTAAACTCTGGACCTCTTTACGAATTCCAACGAACTTTCTTATCTACATAACTCTTCTGGCAACTACGAGCAGCTAACAAACGATTCTTAATCGGGACATCTTCTCAGTCATATCTACGGATACAACTTCTGGGACCGCTGACCTATAGTTGGCTATCCCAACCCTCACTCCAGCATACAGGAAGATTTATCACTTTCTTTCGTACAAAGATTCATATGTGCAGCCTTAATACTTGCACGTTAACTATTATTGGTTGACGAGAACTGACAATGGTAGGATGGTGATCCCAACTACTTTCGGAAGTCAATCACACAGGCATGCAACATATCTTCTAGCTTTTGTATTGTCCTCTCACTCTGACCATCTGTTTGAGGGTGGTAAGCAGTACTCCTATCCAAATTAGTCCCGGACGCTTTCTGAAGCGATCTCTAGAAATTAGATGTAAAATGTCTATCTCGATCAGAAATAATCGAAATAGTTACACCATGCCTACACACTATTTCCTTTAAATACAGTCGCATGAGTTTCTCCATACTAGCTGTTTTCTTCATAGGCAGGAAATGAGCTGATTTGGTCAGTCGGTCGACAATAACCCAAATCGTATCATACGCACTTGGCATTCTCGGCAGTCCGCTCACAAAATCCATAGTAATTCTTTCCCACTTCCAAACAGGAAATCCTCAGGTTCGTTGTAGCAACAAGAACGGGTTTCTGATGCTCAGCTAAATTTTGCACAGTTAAAACACTTACTAAACATATGTAGCGATATAGCTTTCATATTCGACCACCAATACAACAACTTCAAATCTTGATACATCTTATCCGATCCCAGATGGAAAGAATACTTGGACTTATGTGACCCATGCATAACCAAATCTCTCAATCCACCGTACCGTGGTAACCAAACACGATTCCCAAAACAATGTGTTTCATCTGGTCGAAACTCGAATATTGGTTTAATCAACCTTCCCAAATTTTCTGCCCTTACATTCTTTCTCTTCATCGCTTCCTTCTGAGCTTCACGAATCTGCTTAGGTAAATCATTGTGAATAGTCATCATTAAAGCTCGAATACGTAATGGCTTATCCCTTTCCTTACGACTTAAGGTGTCAGCCATAACATTCGCTTTTCCAGAATGATACCGTATCTCACAATCATAATCACTCAACAACTCAATCCACCATTGTTGTCTCAAGTTCAACTCTTTCTGCTTCAGAATATATCGTAGGCTCTTGTGATTGGTGAAAACCACACACTTCGTCCCATACAAATAATGTCTCCATAATCTAAGAGCGAAAACAATGGCTCCTAACTCCAAATAGTGAGCAGTGGAACTCTCTTCATGGACCTTCAATTGTCTAGAAGCATACGCTATCACTTTCTGTCTTTGCATCAACACGGCTCCATAACCTTTAAGAGATGCATCACAATACACCATGAAATCTTCCGTTCCTTCGGGCAACGCTAACATCAGTGCACTATACAACTTTTGCTTCAACGTTTGAAAAGCTTCTTCTTCTTCTTTTCCCCACTCGTATTTCTTATTTTTCTAAGTCAACTTAGTCAGTGGCTTAGAAATCAAAGAAAATCCTTCAATAAACCTCTGATAATACCCATCCAATCTAAGAAATTGCCTCACCTCCGTCGGCATCGTCGGTACAGCCCAACTCTTAATGGCATCGATCTTGTCAGGATCAACATGAACACCACTATGATCAATCACATGACCAAGAAATTATACCGAATCTAGCCAAAAATCACACTTTGAAAACTTGGCGTACAATCTCTCCTTCTTAAGCAGCTCCAAAATAATATTCAAATGCTTTCCATGCTCTTCTTCGTCCTTAGAATAAATCAAAATATCATCGATGAACGCAATGATGAACTTATCAAGATATGGCTTGCATACTCGGTTCATCAAGTCCATAAACACAACAGGTGCATTAGTCAATCTAAACGGTATTACTTGGAACTCAAAGTGTCCATACCGAGTTCTAAATTCAGTATTTGGAATGTCCTCTTCTTTAATGCATAACTGGTGATATCCTGATCGCAGATCGATCTTAGAATACATGCTCGAACCTTGCAGTTGGTCAAATAAATCATCGATTCTCGGGAGAGGATAACGATTCTTGACAGTCAACTTGTTTAACTCGCAATAATCTATACACATTCTAAAAGATCCATCTTTCTTCTTCACAAACAACACTGGTTCTCCCCACGGTGATGAACAAGGATGAATAAATCCTTTCTCCAGCAGCTCTTGCAGTTGTACTGACAACTCTCTCATCTCAGACAGTGCCAATCTATATGATGCATGTGCAACAGGTGCAACCCCCGGTACTAGATCAATTTAAAACTCTGCTTGCCTTGGTGGTGGTAGTCCTGGAAAATCCTCAAGAAACACCTCAGGAAAGTCACGAATTACAGGAACGTCTTCCAATCGTTTCTCCTTCGATTTCTTCTCCGTCATGTGTGCCAAAAACAAATGACCACCTCGCTCGACGTACTTACGGGCTTTAATACAAGATATGAATTTTAGTCGAGATACACCCTTATCACTTTCGACTATCAACATCTTGTTTCTTTACGGTATACAAACAACTTTCTCGCCACAGATGATAA
>BQNB010116617.1:0-10204 GCA_026074375.1 Tanacetum coccineum
TGTCGCTGAGGAAAAGTCCGTCGCCCGTTGTTGTTTTTCTTGTAGTGATTACCGTTATTTAGCGGACAAAAAAATGAGACGTTGGGTGGTCAAATGTTACCCTTTTTTTGCATTGGAATACCCACATTTCTTTAAAAGATTACTCTTTAAAAATCATACAAATACCTCATTAGTGTTCTAATTTTACACACACTTCTACACTAATTACTCCCTCTAAACTTAACAACACTTCTTTTAGGGTTCGTTTGGTAGGATGTAATGAAATACTAAATGAATGAAATAAGCGACGTAATGGAATAAATGATGTAATGTAATAATTCATTACCTTTATTAATAATGTTTGGTTGGTATGATATGACGTAATGCAATCGATAAGAAAAAGACTAAAATGTCTATAGTTAATAAAAAATGTATTTAATGTGGTTAGTTAATTGTGGGCTTTTATGTAATTTTGATTACATTACGGACGTAATAAAAAAAAGGAGGGGGCCCATATGGAATGAAAATGGTAGTTTTTTTATGTAATGAGTCATTCATTGTAATGAAACATTACATTGTATAATTGTAAACAAACAAGATTTTCTCATTCAATCGTAATAACCGTTTCCATTCCAACTTTCATTACATCATACCAAACACTACGTTATTTTTACAAGAAATAAAAATGAATCCTGGTCAAGAATGAGGAGAGTTGAATTTCTCAATCACAAACACGGAACGAGAACTTAAGGACGCTTGCAATCCACACTGACGAGATGGATCCAATGGACGCGGCTATCATCGAGGAGGCCAAAAATGAAACCCGGGCCAAATATTTTCCCCACAACTAGTTTATTGTATGTACTTTTACTTTTATGTCTTTTTTATTTTATGTACTTTTTTATGTCTTTTTTTATTAATGTAATTTTAATTTTAGTTTAATGTGTCATTTTATTTGAATAAATGAAAAAAAAATAAGTCTATGTATGTCCTATAACACCATAAATGAAAGGAGGTGTTTTTGCGCCTAGTTTTAAGTTTTGAGTTATAGTAGAAAAAATGATGAACTAAACAATTTTTCTTATAACACGTACCATAGCCTTATGACTCGAGGTCTAAGTCTAAAAACTCTTTTTTTCTTTCTCAAAGTGGCTCGTTTATACGAAAATCAACTAGAATACAAATAAAATCGTATCCTCAAAAGATTTTGATATACTATTGTAAATGATATCCAAAGTATTCTGGTGAATGCGAATGTCAAAGAAGCGTTGTATAGCTGAAGACGCGGGGTATGTGATCGTGTTCATACAAGGTTTTGGATAGAATAATCATCGGAACATCTTTTCCTACCTCTTGTCTCCTCACGTTCATAAGTATTGTTCAATCATATGTGTACATTCAATGCACTAGATACCATTTTGTCAATCATAAAAGATTAATAGCTAGCTAAGGCCTTTCGAAAACAAATCTAATAGTGTGTTTAGTTGTAAAAATAGTTGGTTTTTCTTTTAAGGATGGTTAGGGTTTTCTTGTTATCGATAACTCCACGAAAACGAAGAAAATCGAAACCACAAATTCTCTAAAACTTGTTGATAACGAGATTTCTAACCCGTCCAACGGGCGGGTTTGCTTCATAATAATATAGATAATACGCCTATGCAGTTTGCGACAATGTTTGACGTTGATTTTTATTGCATTCATAATAATATAGATAATACAACCGCAACGTACGGTGAGACCAGGGACGCTACTTCACCTTGGGCAGAATTAAGAAATCTTTTCAGAGACTGAAATATAGGAAACCAATCTGACCAAGTTACATTATAAATAGGATAACTTTAAAGGTAATACCGAGGCGCTCATGTTCATTTGAACTTTAGAGGAATCCTTATAAATATTATTGTTTGTTTACTCACAAAGTGTACAGCACCCATATCAAATAGTAAAAATCCCGATCTAAAAACCACATCCCCAATCTAAAAACACACACAGTTGATTCGATCACCACCCCCGCCACAAATAACACGGGTATAAAATGGGCGGTGACGGAGATACAATTACAGTGGATACTATTAGGAGGGCGGCGGTGAAGAGACGAACAAGTCCGGCCATCGATGAAGTCTTTTATAACAAAACCAGGTTTGATTGTTACTCTTTTTCTATAAAGCTAAGATTTATTGTTAAAAATACATATTTTACATTGGGATGTTTGGATTAGGTTATATTTTGAGGGTTTGGACTTCTGAAATTGGCAGTATGAGGTGGTCAAAGCTGAAAACTGAATAGTTACTGGAAGATAAGGAGGTAATTTTGGTTGAATGCTTCATGTCCGTTTGTTATTTTTTCGATTTGATATCTGATTGTTTGATGTTTCGTTCGGTATTATTGTTGTTGCTATCATTAGAAGTCAGAAATAACCCACTTGACATTGTTACATTTATGAAATAAGTATTTTGTACATGATCTCACCTTGATTGTATACCTTTCCAGGATTGGCTTGCTACCACAGGGGTGATTCTGAGATAGTAGCTGCTGTTTGGAAAGGAGAATATCATGGATTGGTTTTGGTTAGTCTGATAAATGGCTTGAAGTTTGTTTTATCATATTTTCGTGCTTGAAGGACTTGATTTGTGCGACCTATTTTTCATAATCTCATTTAGTCGTTGTCGTTTTTTTTCCTGAGTTATGACTAAATACTAGAAAATAAGCTGACAAGATGGAAAATGAAACGAAAAAGGACTTATAAAAAATAAGCCACAAAAAAAAGATCACGAGTCCTAAAAAATGTGTTGGTGATAAGCAGGTTGTTTGGATGAGTCATGGTGAACAGGCGGTCAAGATGGCGAATTTTTAAGTTGTTGCGAGAAGTGAGCAAGATGCGGTTGCCGCTGTGGAGTGCGAAGCGCGTCGTGAGGCGGTTTTATGGGTTGCAATATCATCTTAAGGTATAAGATTTTTGATTTTGGTTTTTGTTGCGTAGTTGAGTCGATTGCGAAATTGATAGGTAACGTGAACACCGTCTTGGATGTCCTTGATGTTCTTGCTTGAAATTGTTTATGAAGTTGCAAGGCGACGGATAGTAAAGCTGATTGCTGATATAAATCTATTGTTAAACAATGGTTTCAGATTGTATCCTCTTGCATATAGTCAAATTACAGTAAAGAAACCTATTTTGTATTCAAACTTTATATTGTTACTGTGTTGGTATTTCCAATTACTTCTTAAACATAATCACTTGAAAGAAGATAGTAGCCTCCTTTGCAACTTGAACTTTGATGCTTCATGTGTAAACGGACACAAATGCAAAATCTGTTGATCACAAGGCGCCGATTTTGTAATATATGATAGGTTGGGTGTGGTAGCGAGGATAATGCTCTCACCCAAAATAAGCCTGAATGTGCTGAAATTGCTGAACCATATATATGTAGAAGAGTGCTGCTATAGCTATTCGCTATGCAGAGATTAAGTTTCAGTTTCTTTAAATAAGCTGATAGCATGAAGTTCGTAAACCACCGACTTTTTTTCCTAAACCTGAAGTTCGTAATACAGTAGCATTCATTGCTTTTGTTAAAGTTATTTTTACTATATATATGACAAAGTGGTGTTCTTTTATGTTGTGAATTATGAGTGATGATTTTCTATGTTGTGATGTTTGTAACAGTGTTGGTTGATATGTCATGAGAAGAATTCGACAAAAGGAGATTTGCAGTTGCCCAACATTAAAGTGGTACTAAAAAGGAAAGTCACAAGCTTACTGATGTTGTCCTTCCTCAGAGGGTACATACTCTCTATACAGAGCTCATCACAACTTATGTTGCGTGACTTGGCAGGTTATTTTTGTCTAAATCACTTCTACTATAAAAGTGGTCAATCATTCGATAAATGTAAAAAAGACGCCAAAAGCGTTTATAAAAAGAAGTTTTTTTAAGTTTTCAAAGTTTGAATAGTTGTTTGGACAATTTTAGATGGTATTTTATACGCTTTATATGTGCTGTTTGGACAACAATAAGATGGGTTGTTTGGACAAGCTTATATGCTATTTTCAAAGCCTTAGTATGTCGTTTGGACATAACCTTTGAGTTGAACATAACTAAGAGTTATACTCTCCATATAATCAACTAAAACACAAGGTGATTCATTAGTTCATTTGTGTAGAAGTTGGGCTTATCTATATATAATAGTTGAAGTCAAATGGTTGAGTTGTTTAGACCATATAAAACTAACAAAGGTAACATGCTTAGTAATAAAAAGCGCAATTAAACAAGTTTATCGTGAAGTGATGAAGTTGTTACCGTAGCTTCTATTGGTCTAAAAATTTGAATAAATGATTATTTGCGCTTTTGCAGGAGCACTACAACCATATGCAGCTCTAACATCAAATATTTTGAAAATCAATCAAATGTCATTTTGTATATAGTGGTGCATGCTAACCACGAACTGCAAAAGGTTTTCGTTTTTTTTCCTTTTCAGAATTACAGATTACAGATGTTTTTGGTATAGACTAATCGCATATGGTCCTGCTGTACGGAATTTCACACAGCTACACCTAATTTCATATGTTACTTTTGAGTATTTGTGGTTCTAACACTACATTGTTGCTTCATTTTGTGACCAAGGTACTATCTAGTTTTTACATAATGTTACTATCTTCATTATTTCATTGAAAATGAGTTTGGTTTCATTTTGTGACCAAGGTACTATTTGGTTTTTCATGGGGTAGTTTTTACATAACGTTACTATCTTCATTATTTCATGAAAATGAGTTTGGTTAACATATTATTATTATACTTACTGAGAACCTATCTTAATGAGCGAATGTGGTCATTTGTGAGTGTTAATAGGGTAGACGAGGAATCAAACTAATAGTGCCTGTGAGCTAATAGTGGTTTGAACGAGCTTGAACGATAAAGGAAGGAACACTGATAGGATTCAGGAAACATAACCAACTAAGTAATAGAGCATGTGAGCATAAAGAGTATTGAAGCCTTATAGCCTTAATGCAAAGAAACTTAGAAAAAATAAAATAAAGAGATAACCAGTTTCAGCGGCCGTTTGGAATTGCTTTCTGCTTACCCTTTTATATTGAAATATATTGAAACGGATTACATGCTATCTAAAAATGCAGTGTCATACACATCTGTATATATTAGCGGCGTCTTGAGGTTCTTTTTTTTGAAGGTTCAGGAATGCTTACACCACTGGGACGTGGAGTAGGAACCACATTGAAGCAGTTGATCTGATAACAACGTGTCTTGCTGATATCCTTGGAACACGTAAGTGCCTCATTTATAGATTGTATTTTCTTAATCATGCACGTAAGAAAACAATAGGCATTAGTATATTTTGGGTTCAATATTTAAGGAAAAGATAGGACTAAGCATTACAACCATGAAATTGTCGTACATAACATTAGGTAAAGATGGTTTTTGGAAAATTATTGGTCTGCAACGATTGCAAAGAATTTCAACTTTGCAAAGGCGTCTTGAGGTTTGATTTTTTTTGTAGGTTCAGGAATGCTTACACCACTGGGACGTGGAGTATAAACTACATTGAAGCGGTTGATCCGATAACAACATGTCTTGCTGATATTCTTGGAACACGTAAGTGCCTCATTTATAGATTGTATTTTCTTAATCCTTCACATAGGAAAACAATAGGCATTAGTATAGTATATTTTGGGTTCAATATCTTAAGGAAAGGATAGGACTAAGCATTACGACCATGAAATTGTTGTACAAACCATTAAGCAAAGATGTTTTTTGGAAAATTTTGGGTCTGCAACAATGGCAAAGAATTTCAACTTTGAAAACAGTAAGCACTATGACCTACTTTACAGCTGATGTATATTTTTTGGCTTAGAAATTCATTTCGATCAGTCAATCTACATATACCTGTAAAAATAGTTTAAATTTTCCCGAGGGGATAACACCTCACCCATATTTGTAGCAATATTAGTCTCAAATTTAAATTCTCAATATGTATTATGGATGAGATATCCATGCTTCGGTGTTTTGCCAGCTGGATTATATATCATCATAGTGGTGGTTAATGTGTATTTGTCTTAATCGCTGTTAAGTTTCGGA
Source organism: Tanacetum coccineum (assembly GCA_026074375.1). Lineage (NCBI taxonomy): Eukaryota > Viridiplantae > Streptophyta > Magnoliopsida > Asterales > Asteraceae > Tanacetum > Tanacetum coccineum. The sequence continues at coordinate 6,063 of BQNB010116617.1, forward strand.
TGTGACAATAGGACCAATTTCCCTTTGGAATAAACTATGACTTCTTCGGTCACCTAAAGTGTTAACCTATTTTTCAACTCTAACATAACGTGTATGAATTGACTGGAGTGTTAAAGAAATTTTGAAACCTGCAATTTTACCAAGTGACAACAAAGATGTTAAACTTTGTTGGGGATTTTGGTTATGTTTGTACCAATTTGAATCTGAGGATTGAGATGCACTTTGACTTTCTTTTGGGTAGCCAAACTACTCAAGTTGAGATTATGTTAATATTTTGGATTTTCTCAAGAAAACAGTGACACCTTCATTTTTATTTATTGGTTATAGACACAGAAAAATGATGTTTAATTATGGTGACTAAATGGGTACCAATTTGAGTGCAAATCATATATGGTTGACCAGAAAAGTAAAAATGTTGCATAGAGTAGAAGAAACAGAGTATAGTCTATAATCGTATTTTTTTTCTGCAGATTCACCAACGGAAGTCGATAAAGCTCCCACGAAAGAGTGTATTGCACAAATTAGGGACATGGACATATGTTTTGTTATTGCACAAGTTAGGCACAAGCTAAATGTAGTGGTTCTATATTTCTAAGTGCAAGGGATCTAAATCTTTAGTCCAAAAAAGCCACAAAGTTCTTTTTAACTGTTATGATGGAATTCTACATTTAGCATAAAACAAATTCAGTGATATAATGAAACGAAAGATTATGATCTTTTGTATTTGTTTTATTTAGAAAATGTAGGGTGTGATTCAGAGTAGACGTGCGCAAACCGGTTAACCAGTTCGGTTCGGTTTCAGTCAAACAGGAACCTTTTTCGGTCAACGAACCAGTCGAAACCGGTTTGAGGAAAACCGGTTCCGGTTTGAAACCGGTTTGGGGTGCGGTTTTTGTCGAACCGGTCCCACCGGTTTGGAACCGGTTAACCACCCAAACCGGGTTTTTTTTCTCGTGGTTTTGTACGCTATAAACGAAATAAACTTCAACTTTTATTTAATATAAAAACCCTAATACATCAGAAACGAAATACATTGGAAAGGAAATACAACACAATGCAAGGAAATTTAAAATACAACATCAACAACATAATGCAAGCGAATTAAAAATACAACATACTAATCGAAAATTAGTAATCATCTTCGGCTTCGCTGCTCAGCATATAATCATACCGTGGTCCTCCCGGAGACATAATATCTTCGCTGCTAGCATCTAGTGCAATTTCTTCATCGGATAGTGGAATGGCTTTATTTTGTTGCATCTCGTCATCAAAGACACCTTCTTCAAAGTCTAAAGGTGTTTCAAGAGGGCATTTGTCTTGTTTACACTCTTTAGCGTCCAAGTGATCCTTCAAACACATGCACATCTCTAAAGACGCCGGAGTGAGTCTTGTTCTTCGGATTGACAACACCCTTCCACTTGTTGAAAATGCGGATTCAGAAGCTACCGAAGAAGCTTGTACACTTATTATATCCATGGCCATGCGGGATAGAACGGGAAACATTGTTTCTTTTTCTTTTCAAAAACCTAAGACTGTGAAGATAAGTATGTAGGTGGACAAAATCAAAAAAAATGCCATAAAAATAAGCATGTGGAGATAAGCATGTGGGGGGACAAGATCAAAAAAAATTGCCATAAAGATAAGCATGGGTACAAGATAGAGATAAACATTGGTACAAGATTCGTCAAAAAGAGTACGAGTACATGGGAAGAAATGATGTATACTTTCTTTTACCAAAAAACGTACTTATAAAACAGAAAAACGCTCTTTTGAGGCCCGAAACGACCCCGAAAGGCCAAAAAGTGACACAGCTCACGACGCCTTGCCCGTTGGGTCGTTTCTGAGTGACCATGCGAATTTCAGCCAAATCCGCCACAGAAATTTGTTGCCGCAAAATAAATTTTGTTGCCGCAAAATGAATTTGTTGCCGAAAAATAAATTTCTTGCCGAAGTTTAGCTCGTTGACCGCATCTCTATCGAAAACTCTCCTTCACGGGACCTCTCACAATAAAAAAGCTAAATTCAAAAAAAAAAAAAAAAAAATTAAGGTTAGGTTGTAAACCGGGTTTTGGGAAAACCGGTTCGAAAACCCGGGTTGGGTTTTATTATAAAACCGGGTGGAAGCTCGAAAACCCTAAACCGGTTCCAAACCGCCGGTTTGGCCTCAAACCGAAACCGGTTTGGTCAAACCCGGTGTTGACCGGTTCGATTTTCCGGTTTCAAACCGGTTCCGGTTTTTAAAACAATTTTTTTTTTCACCTACCAGGGCTTAAATATGCACCTTTAAGGAGTGTTTGGCTATGGTTGTTTTTTCTAAGGCAGTACATTTTTGCCACTTACATTACTATTGCATACATGTGCCATGTTGCATAAAAAGGCCCAAACAAAACAATGTCGTAGATAACCATCATATGCTAAACCAAAACTTCTCGCGGCGAAGCGCGAGCATCATTACTTGTTTCCATATAAAGTGTAAACGAAGTAGTAACATTGTGATACAATATAAAACCAAGAATTAAGAAAACTTTTAAATATAGGAAACGAATCTGACCGAGTTACATTTCCATATAAAGTGTAAATGAAGTAGTAACATTGTGATACAAAATAAAATCAATTGAAATTACAATTTGATCGTGTGCATACCTTACTAATCAATTGAAATTACAATTTGATCGTGTGCATACCTTACTAATCAATTGAAATTACAATTTGATCGTGTGCATACCTTATTAAAACCTTACTAAAACGTTTAGACGAATGTCCAATCTTTTTTACACATTTTTTTTTCTTGGATTACTATGTCCAGTCCTTTGGTAATCATTTCAGTATCTTCTGCTACAACTTTTAGTTATATATGGAATGAACTAACTAATTAAGCCAACAAAATATAACCGAACTTACATATAAATTTAAAAATGGAAATTCCACCAACAATACCTTTGATGTAGCTTCCAAACTGCCAAGTTCCTTGGAAAAATCCAGGAGTTCGGGTAGTTTCTCTGCAAGCAGCTACGACATATGGTAAATGTTAAGGTGCAAGATTAAAGTAGATATCATTTAAGGTTCTTGCTAAGATGAGTTGAATAGATGATTTAGTAACTTGCTAAATCAAAACATACACGCACAATGATCAACATATATGTACAATCACACAATAAAACGCAGCCTTCCTTCTTTCAGTCACAATACCGTCCTTATCTTTCCCTCAAAATATAAAAATATCACCCATCATTGTAGCCACATAACCCACGTCTACACTTCTTTCTTTGCAACAAATATAGAGGTGTATTGTATAATCTGATATTAATAACTTGTTCAACCCTCGATCATTTGTAGCCACATAAACCCTCGATCATTGTTCAACCCTTCTTTCGTGATACTAATAACTTGCTACAAATCTAGAAGTTTGCTAACGTATTAATTAGTGACGCTAATTGTTTTTTTTGAACGGCAAAGATGGAATATATATAAAAAAGAGTCTAGCAAGACGCTAGAAACTTAAAATACAATAGAGTCAACAAAAAGAATTACATAACATCAAAAAATGGTAAAATCTCGAGACTTTAACTGCGAGGGAATCAAAAGGGATGAAAAAACTTTTGACACGAAGGCCGACGGATCGGTTTTCACTTCGGCAAAAGAAAAACCCCCCATCCTTGGTTATCAAATATTTTTGAGAAGTGGGAGATAAACGTATTAATTTCTTCCAACCTTGGTTATCAAATTTAATTATGGAGTATATCTTGAAATATATGTATAGATTTGGATAAATATCAAATCTAATTATAGTTTATATCTTCAAATATATTTTTGAAAAACAAAAGATATTAACATGGTAAATTTTGAAAATATATCTATAGACTAGTTATAATACCCGTGCACGCACGGGTTTGACAAAAAAAAATCTTAACTTTTTTGCATAAAGACAATTTTACTCCCAATTAATTAATTTTTGACTCCAAACGTTTGTAATAATAAGGGTAATATAGTAAACATGTTTATAATTGCCACAAATTAATTTGAAGAAACTGAAAAGGTCTATATGTAAACAATATATTGCTGGGAAGCTAATTCTTCTGAGCTCTTGTATACAAAGTGGGTTGTAGATCCTTGTGAATCACACACATTCTTGGGTACTTATG
>BQNB010116617.1:10989-21327 GCA_026074375.1 Tanacetum coccineum
TGCAACATAAGCTTGAGATTAAAGAGATCACGATCATACCAAACACTTATTCATTATCATAACTCCACCGAGTAGTCATGAGAGAATTAGCCTCTCGTGGCTATGTAGTACATAACATAACTTGATTCAATAAGAAACTTCATTATTTTAATAAACTAGGATGATGTTCTTCTTCGTTCTTGGTTGTTTGATCTCGAATCTTCAAAATGTGTGATATTTATGCTTGGAGAATGATTGGAAAGGGTTTAGGACTTCATAAGGGAAATGATTGTGTAAGGATCGGATGAGATTGTTATATGTATGAGTTGATATGAAATGTGTGAGAATTTGGCTCTATTTATTGGTTGATTTCAGGGTAGAAGTGCGGCGCACAAGATCAATTGTGCGGCGTACTTGGTGATTAAATGCGAAGGGAATTTAATGTTTATTGAAGAAGTGCGGCGCACAAAAGTATTTGTGCGGCGTACTTAGGGTGTTAATGCAATAGTATTTATGACTTCATTTATTCTTCGTAACCAGATAGGAAGTGCGGCGCACAATCTTGTAAGTGCTGCATACTTAGGGAGTTAATTCACTATTTTGACTTAGTCTTTAATTTCTTGACTTTGAGGAGAAGTGCGGCGCACAATTGGTAAGTGCAGCGCATAATTGCACTTTTCAGCTTAAGATTTTATCTTTTTCTTGTATCTTGATTTCCGAAGTGTATAAGTATTCGATCTTTGTTTGATTAGAGCTCGGGATGTCTTCAAGTGAACCTGCAAGTATTTCATGCTATTAAGTATCGAAAGTTCACGAGAAATGATAAAATATGAATAAATAACGCCACCGAAAACATGTATAATTTAGGCGTTATCAAATCCCTCCACACTTAGCTATTGCTTGCCCTCAAGCAATCAAAGCGAGAAAATAAGATCATTTATCATGACGTGGAGAAAATTTGGATTTTACAAGAGTTTGCATATTAATTTTTCAGGCATAGACATACAACATAGCATCTCATAGGGGAATGTGTTTTGTTTGTAGAATTTACCATCAGTCGCACTCAGATTAGGGTTATATATTTATGTGGATCGCGAAGACACTCAATTGCACAGACATATATCTAGAGGCTACCATATGCTTTGTACTTGAAACATAAACATGACGTAAGGGTGGGAACTTGATATATGCTGGATGTGCATCATACAAATCTTCATGTGCCAGAACTTAAGCCTTTATTTCTTTGAACTACTATATATATATATATATATATATATATATTATATTATATATATATATATATATATTATTTCCATAATAATAACTAAGGCTTGCTACATAACTTCATCTTTCAGTTTTTTAACTTCTTCACTTAGGTATTTCAGCAACTTAGCACTAAAGGGTAGTTGCTTGAGGAACAGTAATGGCAGAATTAAAGCTATGATTAATCAGGCTTCGGTCTAGTAAATGATGATTAAGCGCAAGGTTCTAGAGCTTTCCTAATTATCGGCTCATCACTTAATTTCAAACCAATACCATTGTTCAGAAAAGCGATAATTAAAATACAAAGCCGTAATGACAGATGCGACACTCGCAATTGTATTTAAACCTTAACTCGAACAGGCTAAAGGCATCATAATTATCTTAGGTATCAAAGGTAGATACCTGAATTTATAAGGCTAAATTTCTCACATTTTAGTGGACTAGGCTGTGCTAGTTATAAAGTTAATCCGGGTGGACTTGCCTTACTAAGAGTCTTGAGTTTTGATCAAAACGCAGTGAACTAGTCAAAACGCAATGGAATCTTGAGACTTGATCAAAACGTAACCAATTGAAGACCGACTCACTAAGTCTGCACACTTTTTACCGACTCACTAAGTCTGCACACTTTTTACCGATGAGGGAAACTGACCCTATGGACAAACTAGCAAGACTGTACTTGAAAGAAGTGGTCACAAGGCATGGGATACCAGTCTCGATCATTTGTGATCGTGACCCTCGGTTTACGTCAAATTTCTGGAGGTCATTTCAGAAAGCTATGGGTACTCGGCTGGATATGAGTACGGTATATCATCTGGAGACCGATGGACAAAGCGAAAGAACCATTCAAACTCTGGAAGATATGTTACGCGCTTGTGTGATAGACTTTGGGAATGGTTGGGAAGGACACTTACCGCTGATTGAATTCTCGTAGAACAATAGTTACCATGCTAGTATTAAAGCTGCCCCATTCGAGGCACTTTATGGCCGAAAGTGTCGATCGCCTGTGTGTTGGGCCAAAGTCGGAGATGCTCGGCTCACTGGTCCAGAACTTGTTCAAGAAACCACCGAGAAGATTGTTCAGACTAAGCACAGAATGCAAGCTGCTCGTGATCGCCAAAAGAGTTATGCCTATGTGAGGCGTAAGCCTTTAAGAGTTTCAAGTTGGTGATCGAGTTATGTTAAAGGTATCACCTTGGAAAGGGGTCGTACGTTTTGGAAAACGGGGAAAATTGAACCCGAGGTATATCGGACCTTTCAAGGTGTTAGCCAAAGTGGGAACCGTTGCTTATAGACTCGAACTACCTCAACAGTTAAGCAGGGTTCATAGCACATTTCATGTATCCAATCTAAAGAAGTGTTTATCTGACGAGCCATTGGCAGTTCCGTTAGATGAAATACACATTGATGATAAACTCCACTTTGTTGAAGAACCAGTGGAAATCTTGGAGCGTGAGATCAAGAAGTTAAGGCGAAGTCGTATTCCCATCATCAAAGTTCGATGGAACTCCAAGAGAGGTCCTGAGTTCACATGGGAACGCGAAGATCAGTTCCGAGAAAAGTATCCGCACCTCTTCACAAAAACCGCACCCTCGAAGAATGTTGCATCTTGAGCCTTGGGACAAGGCTCTCCTAACGGGTGGAGACTGTAACATTTCTCATTTTCAGGTTATTTACAACTTTAATAAATTCCATTATTTATTTTTAGAGTTTTACGCGTTCGCTTTTAATTATTATCTTATAGTTAAATCGCGTAAACTAAAAATCAACGTTCAATGTAAACGGACATCAAACAAATTAAAGTTTACATCAAGCAAGTGTTATATGATTATTAGGAGTATAATTTATAACTTTTCATAATTTATTTTTGTTGGTTACGTAAAACGCTTACGTTTCGCAATAAATTACATTCGGTCGTACCCGGAAGCACCTTTACCTATCTACACTCAAACAAATACCCACATTTATACCCAATACTCAAAATTTATTTATTTTTCTCACTTATATCTCTTACAAACCGGATATAGGCTTTTACACAAGAAAGAAATGCAAAACATCCATTAAATCCTTTTCTACTCATGTGAACTCTTACACAAGGATGTACCTTTGACCCATGTTACTAGAAATTGTCAAGTCTTGGTACCTTGGACCCCATTTCAGTCGTGAGATGTACATAGGGAGGAGGAGAGGTCTTTTGACCTGTCCTTATACCACTTACACTCCCATGGTTTCATTTGAGCTTGTTTAGGGTTTTCCTTGTGCTATAAAAGGGAAGTCATATGTAGCTAGCTTCTACTCTTTCCATTTGCAAGAAAAACATATCTTTCTCTCCCAAAAGAAGCTCCAAACCCACGGCATACATATTGTGCATTAGGGTTTCATTTAATTTTTGCATTCAAGGCAATCCAAGTGTTCAAGTGTTCATTCTAAGGTTACCTAAGGTTACTCAAGGTGTTGGCAAGCTTGGATTCGGGTTTAACAAGGAATTATCAAGAAAACTTATTTAGGGTTTTCTTGATTAGGGTTTTGATTTTGAAGGCTTGATTAGGGTTTACATCTTGTGTTCATCATCCCACTTGTCTTCTATAAGGTCTATTTAAAGTATTCAATGTTCATTCATTCATTTCCTATTGTATACATACTTGTTGCATAAGTTAATCACCACCTAGATTCATTTTTAAGTTATATAAAGTGTTTGATGATTTCATATGGACAAATGACATGAACATTTAGAGGACTAAATACATGTAAGATATACGGTACAACACTTGGTGAAATTATGGTGCAAGGTCTTTAAGCAAAAATAAATACAAACTAACTTTATAAATTGAAAACCCTAATTTTATTTTAATGCCTACTGTTGGATTCGAACTATAAACCATATATTTTATATTTTATAAAAATAGTGCTCTTTACAAGGATCGTGAGCATGTAAGGAACTCGAAAAACGGAATTATAACGAACAAGTTACGGATTTTACAAGTTATATATAATTAACTTTATAAAAACAATTTTATAAACTGTGATGAACAGTAAAGTTACTGTTCATCAGAGGTAAAAATTCCATAAATATAATATTTTGATAAAATTCCTTAATACGAACCCACGGACATAAAGAACTCGAAAAACGGAATTATAACGAACAAGTTACGTATTTTACAAGTTATATATAATTAATTCTATAAAAACAATTTTTATAAACTGTTATGAACAGTAAATACTACTGTTCATCAGGGGTTTAAATTTTATAAATATAATATTTTGATAAATTTTCTTAATACTAATCCAAGGACATAAGGATCTCGAGAAACGGAACTATAACGAACGAGTTATGATTTAAACAAGTTACATATAATTAATTTTATAAAAATAGTTTATATAAACTGTGATGAACAGTAAAAGTTACTGTTCATCAGAGGGTTAAATCTTATAAATATGATATTTTGATAAATTATTTTAATACGGAGACGTGGACATAAGAAACGTATAAAACGGAGTCGAAACGATAAAGATATGAAGTTTTAAAACTCGCGCGCATTACTTTTATTTTTATACAATCTTTTATAAAACAATTAATTTAATAATTGTAACTATACGACATGTGATATTTTAATTATATGAAATACTTTATACTCATACGACCTATAATTAATTAGGTTGCATTCGGAAATTGACGAGGATGATTCACTTACTTGTTTTAAGATATATATCATTCACTTCTTACGGTGGTTCATAGGTCCCCGCTTTTACACAATTATATTGTTTTACAACTTTGGGGTGAGAACATGCCATCATTTAGTATTGGACGCATGTACTCTTTTAATACATTATTACGAGTTGGCCTATGTAGCTTACTAAACCCACTATTTGCCCATATCATGAACTATCAATGGCTAGTTAGCGAGCAGCGTATGTTATGGAATGGATCATATGGGATTGACATCCCCGTTCGGGTGAGTAGCGCTCATCAGTTTCGGAGGTACCGAAACAACGAACGTATACATGTCGGAACAATTTGGATGTTGCGGGTTGAACATCTACATGGGCACATTTAGTGCATTAAATTGCATACATATATGTCGAGCTTCGGTGTTGTCTGATCTAGTGCTTCGTAATTACTTTTAATGATATTGTATTTGTTACATGTCTTACATCAGAAAATCTTGTAGGTCCTATTTTTATACATTTACTAAACCTGTGAATTCACCAACTTTATGTTGACGTTTTAAAGCATGTTTTTCTCAGGTCAATAAGGTACGAGAAACCAGGATACATTGGTGGTCATCATTTTGGAGTCATTACTATAAAGATTTGGATGCATTACATTTTGGGAATATTTGTTATGTCTTAAAATCTTTACTTTTCATGGATGAACTATTTAAGCTTCGGCTATTGTAACAAACAAGTCTATTTAATCCAATGTATCAATTTTAAACGACTCAAATAGAGGTCGTTCACATATCTCGTGCTGTTGATCTATGAAGTAACACTCGCCAACCCATTTTCCGCTGCGACCCATTTTGGGGGTGTTACAATAATTATTTGGTTCAACAGAAGTAAGGAAAGCATCAAAGTAGAAAAACATGGCTTCGTTTTGAAGTTGATGTCTTGTAAAGACAGATCATGATGGATTGCCAATGACATTATCCAACGGATGATCCTTATTCCATTTTCTGAGATGTTCAGGTGGTTGATTGACTGTAGACATGAGCAGAAAAATAGGTTTTCCAACTCGACCTGGTATTAAAACCGAAAACTAAACTAGTCAACCCTGATTTTGACCAGAACTGGTTCCGGTTCTTGGCCAAACCGACGGTTTGGAACCGGTTTAGGTTTTTTGAGATTCTACCAGTTCGTGGACTGGTTTATCGAACCGGTTGACCGAACCGATTTTGGTTAACCGGTTCCAAAGATTTTTTTTTAATTCGAATATTGCTTTTTTAACGTGGGGGATATCGTTAAAGGAGGTTTTTTTTGACTTTTTTGTGTAGTGTTTGTTGTTTTGCTTTTTATTTGATTTTAATTGTTGGGGGGGTTGTGTTGTGTTTCAATCACAAACTTACAAACTTACAATCGTAAAGCAAAAAAAACTCCAAAGCAAAAACCAAATTTCCTTTCCCATTCGCAATGAAAGTCAATCCGCCTCAATACCCCCGGTGCTGTCATCAACTACCACCGACGAGGGGGGGGGGGGGGGGGGGGGGGGGGGGGGGGGGGGGGGGGGTGGGGGGGTTGGGGGGGAGTGAGGGGGAGGGGGGGGGGGGGGGGGGGGGAGGGGGGGGGGGGGGGGGGGGTGGGGGGGGGGGGGGGGGGGGGGGGGGGGGGGGGGGGTGGGGGGCGGAGGGGGGGGGGGTGGGGTGGGGGGGGGGTGGGGGGGTGGGGGGGGGGGGGGGGTGGGGGGGGGGTGGTAGGGGGGGGGGGGGGGGGGGGGGGGGGGGGGGGGGGGGGGGGGGGGGGGGGGAGGGGGGGGGGGGGGGGGGTGGGGGGGGGGGGGGTGGGTGGAGGGGGGGGGTGGGGGGGGGGGGGGGGGGGGGGGGGGGGGGGGGGGGGGGGTGGGTGGGGGAGAGGTGGGGGGAGGTGGGGGGGGGGGGGGGGGAGGGGGGGCGGGTGGAGGGGGGTGGGGGGGGGGGGGGTGTGGGGGGTGGGTGGGGGGGGGGTTGAGGGGGTGGGGGGGGGGGGGGGGGGGGGGGGGGTGGGGGGTGGGGGTGGGGGGGGGGGGGGGGGGGGGGGGGGGGGGGGGGGGGGGGGGGGGTGGGGGGGGGTTAGGTGGGGGTGGGGGGGGGGGGGGGGGGGGGGGTGGGGGGGCGGGGGGGGGGGGGCGGGGAGGGGGGGGGGGGCGGGGGGGGGGGGGGGGGGGGGGGGGGGGGGGGGGGGGGGGGGGGTGGGTGGGGGGGTGAGGTGGGGGGGGGGGCGGGGTGGGGGTGGGGGGGGGGGGGGGGGGGGAGGGGGGGTGGGGGGGGGTTTGGGGGGGGGGGGGGGGGGGGTGGGGGGGGGGGGGGTGGGGGGGGGGGGGGGGGGGGGGGGGGGGGGGGGGGTGGGTAGGGGGGGTGGGTGGGGTGGGGGGGGGGGGGGGTGGGGGGGGGGGTGTGGGGAGGGGGGGGAGGGGGGGGGGGGTGGGGGGGGGGGAGGGGGGGGGGGGGTGGTTGGGTGGGGTGGGGGTGGGGGGGGGGTGGTGGGTAGGGTGGGTGGGTGGGGGGGGGGGGGGGGTGGGGTGGAGGGAGGGGGTGGGGGGGGGGGTGGGGGGGGGGGGGGGGGGGGGGGTGGGGGGGGGGGGGGGGGGGGGGGCGGGAGGGGAGGGGAGGGGGGGGGGGGGGGGTGGGGGGGGGGGGGGGGGGGGGGGGGGGGGGGGGGGGGGGGGGGGGGTGGGGGGGTGGGGGGGGGGGGGGGGGGGGGGGGGGGTGGGGGGGTGTGAGGGGGGGGGGGGGGTGGGGGGGGGGGGGGGGGGGGGGGGGGGGGGGGGGGGGGAGGGGGGGGGGGGGGGGGGGGGGGGGGGGGGGGGGGGGGGGGGGGGGGGGGGGGGGGGGGGGGGGGGGGGGGGGGGGGGGGGGGGGGGGGGGGGGGGGCGGAGGGGGGGGGGGGGGGGGGGGGGTGGGTTGGGGGGGGGGGGGGTGGGGGGGGGTTCACATATCTCGTGCTGTTGATCTATGAAGTAACACTCGCCAACCCATTTTCCGCTGCGACCCATTTTGGGGGTGTTACAATAATTATTTGGTTCAACAGAAGTAAGGAAAGCATCGAAGTAGAAAAACATGGCTTCGTTTTGAAGTTGATGTCTTGTAAAGACAGATCATGATGGATTGCCAATGACATTATCCAACGGATGATCCTTATTCCATTTTCTGAGATGTTCAGGTGGTTGATTGACTATAGACATGAGCAGAAAAATAGGTTTTCCAACTCGACCTGGTATTAAAACCGAAAACCAAACTAGTCAACCCTGATTTTGACCAGAACTGGTTTCGGTTCTTGGCCAAACCGACGGTTTGGAACCGGTTTAGGTTTTTTGAGATTCTACCAGTTCGTGGACTGGTTTATCGAACCGGTTGACCGAACCGATTTTGGTTAACCGGTTCCAAAGATTTTTTTTTAATTCGAATATTGCTTTTTTAACGTGGGGGATATCGTAAAGGAGCGTTTTTTTGACTTTTTAGGTGTAGTGTTTGTTGTTTTGCTCTTTTATTTGATTATAAATTGAGGGGTTGTGTTAGTGTTTCAATCACAACTTACAACTTACAATCGTAAGCAAAAAAACTCACCAAAGCAAAACCAAATTTCTTTCCCATTAGCAATGGAAAGTCAATCCGCCTCAACTACCCCCGGTGCTGGTTCATCAACTACACCGACGGTTATTCATATCCTACCAACCAATAGAAACCCCCAGATTTGGAAAGACTTCTACCTTTGATAAATGTCCGACAACACGAAAAAAGCTCAATGTAAGCATTGCTTTTATTTCTTTTCGATAGATTCCAACTCGACGTTGAAGCATCATATCTCGCATCCGCATTGTGAAGCATTAAAGAGGGTTGCGGAATCGAGGCAATCATTTATGTCTCGAGATAGGAGTATTTTCGTGTACAATCCGGATATTCTTCGTGAACAAATTGCGGGTTTGGTGATTAAACGAGGGTTACCATTCAACCACTTTGACGACGAGCAAACACCAAGGGTGTTTCAGAACCATTTGCAACCAAAATACAATCATGTAAGTTGCACTACTCTCAAACGTGATGTAATGAAATTATGGTTAGCGGCTAAACAAGCAATAAGTGATGGTTTTCTAATCTTAAATACTAATGTCAACCTAACAACGGATGTTTGGACCGCTCCTCATGGGCTTTCTGGTTCTTACATATGTGTTACCGCATATGTGTTAAGAGAATATGAACTTAAGGGGGTATATTTGCAACTATGGTTAAACCAATGAAGGAAAAACTTAAGAAGTATTTTGAAAGAATGTCACCGATAATTACTTGTGCAGCCGCTTTAAATCCATGTTTTAATATACACGGGGTAGAGTTTCTTATCGAGTCGATAAGTACAGATTTAGAGTTTTTTGACGATAGTTATGCAAGTAAGGCAAAAAAATGGTTGAGTGACTTTTTAAAGGTTTGTATAATATTTATTATACAAAATATGGTAACCTAACAACAACTGAATCAAGTAGTGGGGGTGGGGCTTCTTCATCGAGGGCGATTGGTAGGAATCAAATGACCCGGTTCCTACACCGGTTGAAAGAACATAAAAACAAAAAGGCAAGGAGTGATCCTTTATTGTCCTCTGAATATGAACGATATGTTCATTCATATTTTGTTACACATCTTCAAATAATGGAGTTTGCAACTTTTGATGTCTTGGACTTTTGGAAGGCAAAGGAAACAATATTTCCCGTTTTATCCCGCATGGCCATGGATATACTAAGTGTCCAAGCTACTTCGGTAGTTTTTGAATCCATATTTTCAACTAGTAGGAGGGTGTTTTCAACTAGTGGGATGTGTATGTGCTTAAAAGATTACTTGGACGCTCAAGAGCATAAACAAGACAAATCCACTCTTAAAACCCCCGTAGACTTTAAATAAGAGATCTTAGATGCCAAGGTGTAAGAAAATGAAGCCATTCCACTATCCGATGAAGAAATTGCACTTGATGCTACTAGCAGCGAAGGTTCTATGTCCGGACCCGGTTCGGGAGGAGAAGAGGTTGATTATGGTTATGATGTCTATCATGATGATTACTAATTGTCAATTATGATATTGTATTTTCAATTTCAATGTATTATGTTGTATTTTCCTTTCTAATGTATATCATTTCTGATGTATTAGGTTTTCTATTAAATAAAAGTTGAAGTTTATTCAGTTTATTGCGTATAAATCCATGAAAAACGAAAAAAAACACAAAATGGTCCAAACTGGTTTTACAGGTTAACCGGTTCCAAACTGGTGTGACCGGTTTGACTTTTGAACCTCCCAAAACAGGTTCCAAACCGGTTCGGGTTTCTCTAAAACTGGCTTTAACATGTTCATTGACTGAAACATGTTCCTGTTGACTAAAACCGAACCGAACTGGTTAACCGGTTTACGCTCGTCTAATTGACTGAGT
>BQNB010116618.1:3967-21326 GCA_026074375.1 Tanacetum coccineum
GGTTTAAAAAACTTGTTTCATATATTGTACATGGTAGGTAATAAATAAATATCATCATTTTTAGCATTGCATTGAAAAATAACGAGCAAAAGTCAGATAACATGCAGAATGATAGTTAAACGCACGTCGATATTGTAAAACCATAACTTAAACATTGAAATTTTTAACAAGATCAACCTTAATCCGTCCAATATGGTACAAAATGGTGCATGTTGTTTTCATACACATCTTAATCATACAACAATAACAACATTTTTTGTAAAAATTTAATGCAACAACATAGACAACTAACTAAACAGAACAAGCAACTTGAGTTGGAATCCGATGTTGTTTATGTTGGGCCACAGACAAAGTCTTGTAGATCTCATATATTATCTTGTTATCGTATTCTTCATTCGATGGTCTCCCAAATCCGTCACCATTGTAACCCGTCATTGTTCTTGATCTAACGACCGATGTATTCGCTAGCTTCATCATAATCCGAACGTAAGCATCACGAGCTCGTGTATACCATTTCTTAGGCTTCAATTTGAGCCTAGGACTTATCCTAAGCCGAAAAAACTTTCTTTTTCTCTCTTTCCTCACTGTACCAACCCTCGCCTCCATGTCAATCATGGACATTGTACTGAGCCGAACGCTGTACCATTCTTGTCTTCCAATAGCATTTTACACCATTGTAGACTTTAGTACTCAAGCCTTCCATTTTGAAGATCTGTGGAAAATAGATAAGGGGTTTTTATAAATTTATGAAACTACATATTTAATGAGGAAGATTGGTGTTGAAACCTTACCTACAATTCTTGCTGATTTATTAAATGACATGTTTCATCACACCCATGGATCCCAGCTACTTTGACCTTTTGTTTAATAGCACTCACACCTAATTAATAATAGGGTACCCCTATTGGGTACCTCAGCACTACACTGAACACACTAAATAGTGTTAAAAGAGGTACAAAATATTCCTTTGAATCCCTTTTTTTACTTGTCAACGTAGTTTTTTATCATTTTCTGTTTCTGTAAATTGACATTTCAATTCTTTGACCAGTAAACTTATATTTTTCATTCCGTTTTTTACGTGGTCACAGTTATTAATTACATACTACAAATTAATAAAGAATACAAAAAAAATCAAATACAAAAAAAAACGCAAAAACCGGAGGAAGATAACAAATAAGTGTTTCAGGGTACATATAACATAAAGCCTTAAGTATATCCAAATCATTGACTTTTCGTTAGTTATCCATTTATAAATCATTACTCCTATCACTTCATCTTTTTACCAACCATATATACTTACTAGCTATATAATTAGTAGCAGCCCAATAAATAGTATTTATACATTACTCATTGCATAGCTACTATACAATTAAATCATACATTGATTAATTTCTTTTTGGTTCTTTTTCTGTATTTCTTCTAACAAAAGTATAACTATCTCAAATAGCTCACCAAATTACTATGCATGGCTACACTCACATTATTTAATTACAAAGTTATTAACACAAAAATAAAAAGTTGATAATAAAAATGTGAATACTCACCGAATAGTTTTGTTTTGTACGAGTAAAAATTTGATTTATATGGCCCATCAAAAGTAAACGAAAGACTTTATTAAATTATGTTGGCTGACTAAGCCCATTTTGTCAATCCTGAAAGGCCGATCTAAATAAAAAAATCAACTATAAAACTTAAGGAAGGTGATTCGCACATTATTAAAACTAGTTTTAAGCCCGTGCATTCACGGAGTTTAAACATTATGTTTTTTTTTTAAATATATATAATTTTTATTTTTTCTGTTTTATAAGTTATGTATAGAGTATTATAGAAATTATATGAAGATAATAAATTTATTAAATTTTTTATAAATTACGTAGTAAGATAATTAGTAATATATTTTTTTTATTTACCTGTTTTTTGATTCGATATTGTAAGCCAACTAATCCTAGCAAAACTACCTTTTTAGGTAGCCCGGAGTCGGCTGAAGTGAACCTCCGAAGCCAAAAGGGGATTAATTTTCTCCTCGTTATATTCGAACCATTGTCTTCCACTTTAGAAAATATGTCAATGAAATAAATACTTTTTCAGAAATTCAATTGTTATAATTTGAGTACGTATTAAACCAAAAGAAAAGAAAATATAATTTCTTTCAAACCCATCAATGAATATCTAGAAAACTCTTTCTTTATATATGATAATTTTCGGTTGTACAACATGATTTTATACCGATAATAAAAAATTTACTAAAAAGTCTTGGGGTAGATTTGGGATGTGATTAAATAATGTTAAATCTTTGTTTGTATTTTAAAATATAAAGTCTAGCGGTATAAAGTTTAAGGGGTTATTTGTTTATTTTTTAAAGTTATAATATAATTTGTAAATTTATAAATTTACACTTAACTCCATATAATTTATTTAAAATTAAAATTAAACCACTAAAGTTTTTTTAAATACCTCCTCTTTTTTCAAGTTTTTGTTTTCATAAATTTGACACATATATTTTTATGTGTTTTTTTTCTACATTAAAATTCTCCACCAAAATTTTTTAATCTTGACAAAATTAATTCAATTTTGACTTTTTATTGACCAATCAGAATGCACGATTTTGCTTACGTGGCAAAATCAAGCCATTTGATTGGTCCAATTTTTTAATTCATAAGATTCAATTTGATAGAAAACTCTGAAATGATGTAATTCTTTTATTATATAAAAGATAATAAAAACTTAAGCGGATAGAGTACACTATAAACATAACACAATTATGTAATGTAATAATCGAGTGTCTCAATCATTTTCAAGAGTATGCAAATCAATTCTTAAAACTTAACTTTAGTTATCAAAAAATTTAAAATGTCAAACCAATTTCACTCAAAAACATGATAACCCATTTGATCTTGTTTCACAATCATTTAATCTTTATTCCAAAGGGGAATTACAAATATATCTCTAATTTGCAGAGAAATTACATATATATCCAAACTAACTTAATTTTTACATATATATCCCTCATTTTATTTTAAAATTACGTATATATCCCTCCTTTTTTAAAATTCTCGAAAATTTATAAAAAAAATTCACAATATCGTGTGTGTTGGTGCATAAAAAAGTTATGAAAGAAGTTTTCTTAAAAGTGGATAGTTTTGCCGAAAAATATTATGAAAAAAACGTTTGTGCATTAAATCTTTTTTTGTGCATCAAAAAATCGTTTTTGTACCCAACTTCTTTTGACTTTTTACATCAAAATTTTATTGCACATCATACTATAACAAGTTAAAAATTTTAGGCATTAATAAATTTTTGTACATCATAATTTCGTTTTGTGTGCATTAAAAATATAAAAACTCAAAATTAGAAAAACTTCCTTTACAAATATTTTATTGATTCACAAAATTTTATACTTGTTATATACTATGATGCGCAATAATATTTCGATGAAAAAAATAAAAAGAAGTTTGGTACGAAAACGAATTTTTAATGCACAAAAAAATGATTTAATGCACAAACATTTTTTTAACAATTTGTTTTGGCAAAACTATCCACTTTTAGAAAAACTTCATTCACAACTTTTTTATGCACTAACATACACGATCTTGTAGAATTTTTTCAAAATTTTTCACGAATTTTTTAAAAAAGAAGGATATATATGTAATTTTGAAGCAAAAGATGGACATATATGTAATTTTTAAGTTTGTTTGGATATATATGTAATTTCTTTGCAAAATAGGGATATATATGTAATTCCCTTAAAAAATAAAAAAAACGAGATAACCTAATACTTGTTGAGGAGGTAAAATCCTACATCAAAGTGATAAAATTCGTAAGTTATATTACTTGAAGTTGCAAAAAAAATTATTCGATAAAAAAAATGGAAAATGTGACAAGTTAAAAATATTTTTAAATGATTATCCTATTTGTAAACATCATATACTAATTTTATTTAATATAAAAATAAATAAATTTTAGAGGATGAAAAGGGAAAGTAAGAGAAAACATAAATACATTGTCTAAATTTTGTTTGTTGAGAAGTAAACGGCTAGAAATTTTGACTTTGGACTAATATTCTGATCAAATGAAAAATAAAATAAAAATAAAAAGAGTGAAAAAAATCACAATCGCATATTTAATTTTAAGTAGGGGTTGCTTCGTAAATTTAAAATTCCGAAATTCTAAATTTTAGGAAATTTTAATTTTTGAAAATTTTAACTTTCAAAATTTTAAATACTTTCGCATGTTTGGTTGACAGAAAATCATAGTATTTTGAAATATGTCCTTATGTCTATTATTGCAATCTTTTTAGGAATGACGGATAGGGGTGTCAAAAAACCCGACCCGGCCCAGCCCCGAACCGATTAAGCTTATTCGGGTCGGGTTACTCGTGTCAAAAAATTTAATTGGGTTATTTGGGTCAACTCGAGTAATCCGAATTCTATATAGGGTCGGGTAGCGGGTTGAAATTTTTTGGCTAACTCGGGTTCGGATCGACCTTATTGACCCGAATAATGATTTTTTTTTTTTTAATATAAATATTATAAATTTTCTATCTAAACGAGTATAAAATAGGCAATTTTGTTACAGTTTACACATATTAGGATTGACCGAACTCGAATAAACCCGACCTGAGTTGTCTCCGACCCGACTAACAAGAAAACAAGAAAAAATACAAGAAAAAAAATATAAAAATAGTATTTTGGTTTAATATGGTCTTTTTATAAAAAAATGTTTCTGAAAAATAAAAGTTTTTCATTTTTTGGAGGCAATCTAATTCTCCTTATTTTGATAATTTATAAAATTTTAAATACTTTCATTTAAGATACTTACTATTTCTATTTTACGTGTATACTATTACTTTTGGTTTACTTTCATATTGCAACTAAAAATAAAAAGCCGATTTTTCAACAATATAGTAAAGACTGTTTCATTTCAGAGTTGAAAATTTGTCTCGCGTGTTTATTCGTATATTTTAGGGTAAATTACACTCTTCGTCCTTGTACTTAGGTCAGATTGCGGATTCAGTCCCTAGATAACGGGAGTCGATGTCGTTAATCCTTAAAGTCGATTTTTGTTACCCGTTTGGTCCCTCGAACCCCGTTATACGTAATTGGTGTTACTTTGACTTTTCAACGATGGACATTTTAGTAATTTTATATTTTTTTTCTTTTTTTCACCGTTGGTCCCTGACTTTAATTTTTTTTCGTTATTTCGTTTTTTCCAACGGGTGCTTTACTGTTGGGGTTTTTGTCGTTTAGCACTTGCACCATTGGTCCCTGAATCGTTTCTGTGTATTATAAATGATGGTTTGCAAGGTATAAGACACAAATTATAAAATGGTTCGTTGTTCGTGTGGTTTGGAAGCCGTGATTAGAACATCATGGAGTAATCGGAATCCTGGTCGTTTCTATGGTTGTCCTACACTTGTACGTATGATCCGATCGAAAAATATGTAACAAATCATTTTGTTTATTGATTTACACATCCTTTTTCTTTTATTTTCATAATCCAACCTGTGTCAACTTCATCCGGTAGTTTGATCCACCAGTGTGTCAAAGGTATGTTCAGATTATCCTAGGGTTGTTGAGGTCACGTAATGAGCTTGAAGAAATCCTTGCTATGGTTGAAGAAAAGCGACTCAAGTTGATGAATTTTTTCATCATCAGCTGGGTTGTGTTTGGATTTTATTGTTACTGTACAATGTGAAGTTTAGGGTAGCTGCTTTTTTTGGTAGATGTTCTTCGCAGGTAATGGGTTATGGTGTTGTGGATGAATGTAGTTTTGAGTTGATTGATGAAATGAATAGTTTCGGTTGTTAGTCATATTGTTGTGGATGTATGTGTTAATTTGTTTGACTAATAAAGTCAACAAAAGTCATTTGGGTTCACTTTTCTGAACTTATGATTTAGCAAAAGTAAAATAATCTATATAACCATTTGACACCAAGAACAACAACCGATCATGGATAATTCATACAGTTGATTAGACTAAATAAACCCAAACTAATTAATTCATAACAAACATAAACGAAGCCACAAGCCCAAACACTATTGCAGTTGACTTCCAAAAGAAACCATTCTTTTGACTTTTCTTCAATTCTTTCATGAGTTGTTGCATTTGACCTTCCATATCAGCAAACTCAACTTGAAGGACTGCAAGTTCTTCTCGGCTTGTTAATTCGTTTTCTAGTTCTTCTCTTTGCGAGGGATTAAGAAGTAGATGCATCTCATATAATTGATATATGTTCCATTTAATATCTAACTCCGGATCACACCAATTCCATCTTTTACAGTGCTTGATTCCTTTTTTCTAAAAACAAGAGAATTTATAATTAGCTAATAAAATAAGATCTAGACAAATGAAACGGCTTACATATTTGTTAGGGCAAACACCAAATCGTCTAGCAGGGTTTTCATGTGTCCAAGAGGTGAGAGTCATCAATGGAAGCCCACATTTACACTATGTAGGAGCGATGGAAGAAGATGAAGACATTCTTGAAACGGTTTTCTAAATTTGCCTTTGTTTTTGTCTAGTAAAAAAGGCAGAGACTTTATGACCGTTGCCCGTTGGGTTACCTAGTCGTTTTGATATTGTTTATGTAACTTGCACCGTTGGTCCCTCAATGATCTATTGGTTTTCCATTTCCCGCCAAAATACACAATAAATGTTCTACACGTTACTTGCACGCTTGGTCCTTGAAAATTTTTTAGCCGCCTTTTACATTTACCTTCTCAATGTAATAATAGCATTTTCGACTATTCGTTTGTGTAGTCGATTAATCTACATGTATTCACGTGTATGTAAATACACTTCGCATTTGGTCCTTCATACCCAAAACACACACACACACACATTCCTTAACTTAATAAACCCTTTAACTATCCAAAAACCAAAGTTTTTCTATGGCTGCTGACCGTGGATTTGTTCATTTGGAGGAACTCGGGGTTTTAGCAAATTCTATAAAGCTGCGAGATTGATGACATCAAATAACGTCTATTTTATAGCATTATTTATCACATGTAATTAACCTATTTTGTCTAATTATTGCAAAGAATTGTTACTTAATCGTTTATATTTGAGAATTGCAGTAATTATGGAGTACTTGGTGAATTTTAGCAAAAGGCGCGCATTCTAGAGCTTAAACGAATATATTTTGATAAGGGCTATGGAGATGAGTTTGATAGCTTTACAGTTGCACCATCAGGCCATGAAGGGGTTTGACTTTTATAAGTCTCTATAATCAAGGTCGGCTTGAGGGGTTATATTTTTTGCTTATGGGTTATTTTCTATTAAAATGTGTTTTTGATGAATGTATAATTCAAAGTTTCAGATATTAATGAATGAATAATATCACTATAATAGTATTATTGGTATTGTAGATCGTTTTGTGTATAAATTACACGTTTGGCCCTTACTTGTTTGAGCAAAAGAGTTGTTTACCTTGGAGACAAAATAACATAAAAAGTGCATAACTTGATGATCCCAAAAACATAAAACATACATAGAGTCAAAAATTAATCAACTATACTTACAATGGGTAATTTAAGATGCAAAAAACATTAGTAATATCATATAGCACATAACGACCCATTATTTGCAATAACTCTTTTGTTTCAGTAATGCATTTCACCATCTATTCATCATACACCATTTTCCTCTTTAGTGGTCTTCCTTTGTCCACTAGTTCATTAACACTAAGGTTTGCAACCTCTTTATGAACCAGAAATTCAAGGTTACCTTTCTTAGCACTGGTTTGGAAAACCTGTTACCCTTAGCACCATCAATCTCATCAGGCACATTAGCATCCATCCCTTGTTCCACTGCTTTACTAGGCATGTCTACAAAATTACCATTTTTTTTTCCTATGTTGTTGTTCAAAGGCGCCTCTTCTTTACACACGTTTTCCTGGCAAACCTTGTCTTTCATTACGTTAGTCCCTTTGTCTAAATCAAGCATTAATTACGAACTGTAAAGTCAATCTCAAACAAAGGATCTTTCCATTCGAATTCTTCGTCTCTTCTTTTTGCTCCTTTTTTCTTCTTGCGATCATCAGACCATTGGAGTTGGTATTAGCAGCTCACTGTTAGAGTCTGATAAACATACTTCACTTGGTGAACAGGTGTAAGTTTCATTATTAGCCATGTGAAGATGTTATGCTATCGTTAGTTTTTTTACAATTATCTAGAAACCAAGTGAAAGTGTAAATATTTAGATGAAAATGGCATGTGATTTAGTCTTAGGTTTTTCTCTATTTATGTGAACGGTTGTAGAAAAGGCGGGTAAACGAGAAAGGGCTAAATATAGAAGGTGTACTAGTGCAGTTGAAAACCATAAACGTTAGGGATCAAATTCATAAATAAAAGGAGTATACCTTCTAGTGCAGTTGAAAACCATAAATGTCAGGGACCAATTTCATAGATAAACCTATTCAATTTATTAAACAGTACAAGTGAATATGTGTGCAAAACAGTCAAACATAGTTTACATTACACCCTATTTAAGTCTAGTGTAATCTATTGACAAAGTAAAGTTGTATCGCAGTCATCCACTAAAACATGAATTCACCACTGATAAACGTCAAATGCGTGTCGTAATAGTATATAGTATATCCCGTCAGATAAGACAATTACTTTAGAAAAAATAATAGTCTATCTTCCGAGTGTCGTTTCCAAGGCGAGAGATGAATTGAAATTCATGAGAATGTTTCGTTTAGTGCTTGAATGACAAATATTTTGGTTTTGGCTTTAAACTATTTTTATACTAAAATTAATTAATATTAATTATAAAGGATGAAAACTAAAAGATATATTTAAATAGATTAAAATGACTAATAGCTGCTAAGTTGACGTGAAATGTTAATCCTTAAGCTGCGGGCTTGGTTTACCGAAATAAAAATCCTTAAAAAACAAGTTGCAAGAAATTAAATGACAAATAAAGTAAAATGCTTTTTTAAAATAAATGCGAAGTATTGAAATTGCAATTAAAAGTAATTGACGGTATGTAAATTGACTATTAATTTTTTTTAAAACTTTTTTAAACCGCACTTAAATTCCAAATCACTAATCACTTAGCAAACACAAGTTAAAAAATACTCACTCGCATTGGCAAATATAAATAAGCAAAACTTTTATAAAATAACCTAATTAATATTTACACTAATTAATTTTTAAAAAGGATAGAAAATGAAACCCAAATTGAAGAAGCCGCAAATCAACGATAACCACCCGATTTACAAAAACTTAATAAACAAATAATGTTTATCACTTTTAAGTTCTACTTCCTAATTAGCAAACTAAAGGTTGTTAATTTATCTCTACTAATTACATCACTCAAAACTATAAAGGATAAAACTTTATCTATTTATCAACCTTATAAGACCCTTAAGCTCCGGCCTTAGATGAAGAAGGATGGAATAAGAAATAAGAATGAAAGTTAAGACATATAAGCTAATAAGATGAAAACTTTTTAGAAAAATAAGCTATTTTGAAAACTAATTTTTGTAAAAATAAAACTAGATTAAATCTATATATAAAAAACTACTTTTGAAATAAAAAAAACTAGAATAAGCTAAAAAGCTATCAAGGCTTTTTCGAAGAAAGGATAAAGAATAAAAGCTTATAAATAAGCCACTTCTCAAATAAGCTACAAATACCCTTCGAAATAAGCCCTAGCTTAATAAGCTATAAGGAAAAACTAGTAAAGTTTAGAACTTTATGACTAAATAAGCTAAATAATAAGCTCTCGAAGATAAATGTGCTCAAGACTTAATGAATAAGTCGAGTAGGAGACTCATGACACCCTTTTTAGCATTCGAATCGAGCTTAATCAAACAATAAGCATTTTTGAAAAAGTAAAGACAAGAAAAGAGAAAAAGATGAGATAAGCAAAAGCTATTTTAGAATTTATTCTAAAGACAATAAGCTAAAAGATGAAAACTTTAGATTAAATCTATCCCGAAACTAAGATTTCAATCAAGTGAATTGGATGGGTATATTTAAGATTTAGATCTAAGTAAAATAAGCTAGAATTAAAAAAGCATCAACTTTAATGCTAGAATAATAACTATATAAAATAGAAGATTCTATTATTTTATAGATCTAATCCACCTAAAACTATGGTGTTCAATTCAAGTGAACTCGGAGGGGGGGGGGGGGGTTCGAGGTATTATTAAGGATTAGATTATATATAAAAAAATAAGCCTTGATAAAATAAGCAATCAAAAAATTAAGCTAAATAAGCTCACTCAAAAAAGCTTTAAATCTCGGAAAACAATATAAAAAGAAATAATCTAAATAAGCATATGGAGTAGCTTAACTTAGAATATAAGCTTAAGAGCTGGGATCACAAAGAATAAGTTATAAGATGGGCTTATTTGGATATAAGCAAATGGTAAAAGACAAGAGTAGAAGAAGAATATGCATAAAAAGAAAATAAGCGCATTAGAAATAATAAGACATTTTCATAAAAAAAACCTTAACTCTTACATTAATAATCTCAAAATCCATTTGAGTTATATAAAAGCTTTAAAGTAAAAACAGATTGTTAAAACTAAAATTTTAATTCTATTAATACTCAAAACAGATTACAAGACTTGAAAATTGAAATTACAAGAGCTTAAAAAGGAAATTACATTTTAAACGAAAAATTACATAAGCTACATAACTAAAAAAATACAGGGAAATGGAGATTAAAATAAGATGATGTGTGTGAGGCGTAGGCTTGTATTTATAGCCTTCAGAGGATGCTTCTAGGTCCTCAAGTTTGTTAGACGTTCCCTTGATCTCGTCCCATCATTCAAGCCAATCATTGGATCTCAACTCTTGTCCGTTAGATTAATTGAGTGAGCACACGGATTGCCAACGTGGCATTCCGTGTGTCAGGCTCATTGTACTTCTTTTGCACTAACTTTAGTATAAAAATCTATTTCCCTGTGTGTTTCTTTCATGTCACACGTGTCATTCCTTGTGGGTTTCCACCAATGAGAGCATTTCATGACGTCTTCTTTTGCCAGGTCATTCCTTATTACTTGAATTAGAGAGCCACGCTGCCAATTGCAATTAACCCTTTGTTTTGAGGCTAGGTAAATTTGAAGAAGAATATAAACAGTAACAACAACATTTCGCGCCCCTTTTTTTACTTATAATATCTTTGTTTGACCCAGGTGAAGTGGATTTGACTTTAGGCCCGGGAAAAAGGAATAGGGATTAGGCCGAGTGTTTTGGGCTTGGTTATAAGGGTGTGGTTTATATGTAGATAACGACCGTTATCTTTTAAAAAGATAACGGTGTTAGGGTTTAAGGGTTATTTTTGCAATTTAGTTTAACTCTAGGGGTTATTTTTGGTAAGTTTTAGGGTTTTGTCTTCTTGTGGCTGACTATAGTTGACTTGTTGACCAAAGTTGACTGGAGTTGACTTTTGACCCTTCTTGCTATCAAATCCCCGGCTCTTGTGCACTCTATCCGTTCTCGTGTTCGTGTTTATCCGGTTTTGACCATTTTCTTGAGATTTTTGCAATATTCGTACCTACACAATCACAAAGACAAAACAAGCAATATACAAGCATTTTATGCACAATTTCATCTTTTAAGGGACATTTTTGATATAAAATGATATGTGTTTTCACACATATCAAAATTCCCCAAACTAAGCGATTGTGTGTCCTCATGCAATATTATATGCTTTAAAACCAAATACCTAAAAACTTCCCAAACTAAATCTTTGAAAAGTAGCAAAGACTTTTGTGGAGAGAGTTTAGAAATCACAAGTTATAAAACACCCCTTTTTCCCATTTTTATAAATCTTTTTCATTTTTTTTAAGAGTAAGAAACTAAGAATATTTCGACTTTCATTATTTCAATAACTGTTAAGGATCATAGAACATTATGCATTTCGATCCGAGAATGCCCCAAAAAGGATAAATTCATCGTCCCTGACTTTTCACTTGCTCCAAACCAAGCTTAAAACGAAATCACAGCTGAATATCAGTAAAGATGCTAACACTACTCATATTTGCAACTTGTGTACTTTTTACTCCCGACATTTATTACATCTTAAGTGAATGTGCTATTTTGAATTTCAACCATGGATCAACGTTTTACAAAATACTATGCTTCACGTTCCATCCAAGAATAATGAGTTTGAAGGCGAGATCATCCCATGTAGCGACTTTCGTCTCGGCACATCCCAACCTTGCGGCTAAGTGACCAGGCTTTTGACACCCCACAAAGACTAGTATCGGGACTCACGGACCTTAGGTTTAAAAAACTCTCAAGTTTCCCGTATATGCATAGCTTTTAAAATAGAATAGTCAAAGTTCAAAAGCATATTTGAATTTAACAAAAAGAAATCAATTTATTAATTCAAACTTAACATTTATGCAGTTGTAACCCTCCACCTTTTAGAAGGCTGCAACATCGGTTATGAGCCGGCAAGATGCAGCAAACTTTTATCAGTCTCGGATTTTTATTCTTACTATGGGCTTTCTTTAGAAGACTACCACATCGGTTGTGAGCCGGCAAGAGGTAGTAAACTTTTATCAGCCCACAGCTTTTATTATTATTATTATATTTTTATTATTCTATTTTTTTTTACTTATATATAGAGAAGACTTCTTTTTAAAAAATTCAAGTATAAGTTTGAACTAAGACTAAAATTTTTGCTATATATTACATAAAAATTGTTGATTTAAGTTTAATCTTAAAAACATCACGTATATTAGTCCGGTTAAGAGCTTATGGGAGAAAAAGTCACAAATTACATACATGAGCTCTTAAGATTTCCAACTAATCCTTGTTTAGCATCCCACTCATACTTAACTCTATCATTTTTCGTTCTTCGCGAATTTCCGCGAACGCTTAGCCTAAAAGTTAAGGAATAAGCTAGAGCTCAATACGCTCGATCGAGTCAAAATTTATTCTTATTTACCCAGCAGGAAAGTCAAAATTGTAACAAAAACACTTATTTTATTTTTGAAAATTTTAAAATTTTTCATATTTTTGAAAATTTTGGTGGGAAAACGACAAAAACACTTATTTTATTTTTGAAATTTTTTAATTTTTTTCATATTTTTGAAAATTTTGGTGGGAAAACGGGATACGTGAGAACAAAACAATAAGTAGGCAAGATCATATCGAAGATATACTACCCCATACTAAAATCAAACATTATCCTCAATGTTTCCTAGCCTAAGACTTAAAAACCCCATACGCGAACTCACAAGTCTAATGCCATAACCATGCCTGAAGAAAGTATCACAAAATCTTAAGCCTTTAATCAAGTGTACCATAAGAAAAATGTGAGTCGTATAATAATCTTTAGATTTCAATTTCCCCAAACTAATGGCAAGTAAAGGCTAGAAGCACGAGTGACCGGATAAAACCCGAAACAGAGACTCAGAAAATTGGTCATCCTGCAAATAATCACAAGTACAAACAACAACAAGAATCGGAAGAGTACAAGCCTCCTCACATCACAATAGAAAGAAAATAGAAAATGGATAAGCATGGGGTGCCTCCCACGAAGCGCTTTGTTTTTGGTAACCGAGTCACATAGCTTGACTCGATCCCCGAATTAAGTTGTCCATGGGGAAGCAAATGGAAAAGAAAATATCAATCGGGCTTTCATTAATGTTTAGATAAACATTTAAGCACATGAAAGTTCCATCCTGATGAGAGGCCACTAGCTCTATGTGAAGATGCCGGGGTCAAAAATGGTGTCTTCACTCCTGAAGGAGTAAAGAAAAGGAGAATCCACATGGTAAGTGAGATACGGGAGAAAAGTCTGAATGACAAATGTGAAGGAATCGTCAACTTCAACATTAATCTCACCTCCCCCTGGATCAAAACATTTGTCTTCATTAAGCTCATCAACATTGTTTATCACGGGTGCATCGGTCTCAACAATTAAGCTAATCTCAACATCTGGTGGTTCCGGAGGAGGACGAGGAGATGACGGATCAAAATGAAATGATTCAAACTCGGGAAGTTCCAAAAGAGGGTCATTTGAATTATCAGAAATAACAATGCTAATCAACCTTCCCTGATCGGGCTCAATCTCAAAAAGAAACGAATCATACTCGGGAAGAGAGTTATTAGCATGAGTAGTGGTACTGCCACTTCTCGTCTCTTCCGTATGATCGCTAAAAGTCTCGAATTCAGGTAAAGAGTTATCCGAAAAAGAGAAAGAAGTATCGGACTCCTCAAAGAATGAATCACTATACGTGACGGAGATCGGGACTAAGGAAGGAGACTTGAACACAAGATCAGGAGAGGGATTGTCTTTCAAAGATTCGATATTAGCAATAAGACGATTTATGTTCAACAATTTATCATGAAGAATAATGTCTTGGATTTGAAAAATATCTTCTAAGTCAAACTCTTTCTCTTCTTGATCTTCATTCACCTCCTCTAAACTAACGTACTCCAAATTGAGAGGTGATGCTTCAACGTACTCGATGTTCTCATAAGAATCGTCATCACTTGAAGTACCATCATTGTTGGAATTGGATAAAATCTCAGAATGATCGCTCAAAGCATCAAAACTGGAAGGATCTTCACAAACGGGCACATCACACGTATCGTCAGAAATACCCTCGAACTCACTTGGGATTGGGACAAGGTTCTCAACACTAGGAATAGTGTCAAGATGCTCGTCCCCCATACTTAGAGAGTTATCGGGCTCCTCGATCGGTAAGTCGGGTGTGATTGCTTTCGGCTTGCTATATATAATAGTATACTCATCATCGTCATTGTCGTAGAAAGTAGGTCGATTCCAACTTGGACAATTAATATATTCAGATAGCTCTTCTCTAATATTTCGCACATCTTCAAGGAGTTTACTCATCAATTCTTGAATATCCTCTTGTCGATATTGCTTGTCCGTCAAAGCATCCTTAATTTTGCCAAAACTTTCCCAAGCTATCAATATAACCTTTGGTGTTAATCCAAAAGGTATACGACTGAACTTCCTTAAGAAGGTGCAAACGTCTTTCAAAAAGTTGTCTCTAACTTCTTCATCGTCAATCATAGAAAAATTCCAATATGGAATAAAACTTTGAGCTGCCGTCTCCTTCTTCTCTTGTTGAATTCCTTTAAGAATTTGCAAATCATTCATGAGTTTAAGAAGCAATTCTTGCATAACTTCAGGTTGATTCTGCTCTTCTTCCATAGTTTGCTTAATCTTAAGAAATCTCTCCTCAGCTAGCAATAAAGCCATGCACTTTTCATTAGGAGGTATATGATCATACTCCTTTAAAAAGGCTTGTATAGCTTCCATTAAGTCTTCTCGAGCTTGCAAAATTTCTTTACTTGTCTCTTGAGGAGGATAATTGACGGGAAACTGCGGGGGTTGATATTGGTCAAAACCGGAAAGATTAGAATTATAGAAATCTTGGTTCATCGGTTGACACTGAAAAGTCGCATGAGGACCCTCGCAGTTTTCACAACAAAGGTATTGTTGTGGAAAACTCGGTGAAGTTTGTGGAAAATAATCAAAGTTTTGATTGGAACACGGGTCCTGATTGTAGATAAACGGGACTTGAGGTGAACAATCGTAACCAAAATGAGCATCGTTTCCACATAACTCACAAATATTTGTCTCGTACTGGGGTTGTGGAGGGTGATTTGCAAAATTTGGAGAATCGTTAGAAGAGTACGGAGTTGAAAAATTGATTTGTGTTCCATTTCCAACAGTACAATGAAAACAAACTCCATCATATTCATTACAACCACATTGTTGGCACGTACCCAAAAGACATTGTTGTTGCAAACTTTGCAAATTTTGTAGGATCTCATTAAGGTTTTGATTGTAGCATGGTTCCAGATTAGAGATAATCGGAATTTGCGGTGGACAATTGTAACCATAATGAGCACCTTTCCCACAAGACTTACAAGTACATCGTTGACAAAAGATATCGTCTAACGAATCCCCACACTCGTAACAACAATTGTGGTTAATTTGTGGAAGACTTTGTGAAGAATTTTGACCGGGGTCTTGATTGAAGACGAATGGCTCTTGAGGTGCACTAACAATGTTAGTGTTGTCATTGGATGACTCAGAAGTGTTTAGAATTTCGTTTTCATCATGAATTGTATACCAACCTTCATTCAAACACTTTCGCACAAAAGCACAAGGTCAACAATATAGACCATCAACCGGGTCTCTACAAGTTGTACAATTATGAGGGGGTCGTTGAGACGAGTCGGGTACGGAAACAAGAATCTTGTCTTCAAGACTCCATTTTGAACAACCACAGTTTCTACTGTACAAAGCTCCACAAGACGAGCATTCTTTAATCGAGAAGAGGGGGTTCAAACGATAATCAAGTGACGCCATAAGAATTAAACAATATAGAGGGTTAAGAAAAGAATTAAATGGATAGGAAGAAAAATAAGATTATTTTTGGTTTTTCACAAGTTTATTCACAATCTAATTTTAACGGACAATGAGATAGACAACTTGAACCAAATAATCAAACTTACTTCGCGGTAGCTCTTAAAAATTTTACTTTTTAAGGTGAGCCGTATTTCGTAAGTGACACAAATGGTAAGTTTTTAAATCTTTTATTCGAGTTGGGAACTTATTATGGATAATACCTCAATTGAAGGTATTATTTGTTGGTGTTCTTTTACCAACTTTGTTTATTTTATTTTTTATGGACAAATTTTTATATTTTAAATTTTTTTTTATTTTTGATTTTCTTAAAAGCGTAACTTTCGAAAACGAAAGGTTCTCCAAATCACGATTGACAAACTTCAAACGAGAGAATCTTAATCACAAATCCCCGGCATCGGCGCCAAAAATTGATTGAAGCAATCTTATACACGTAGTTATAAAACATAATATGCAGAAAAAATTACCAAACTACCCTTGAGGACAAAGGTAGAAAGGAAAATCTTCTCAAATATATATATATATATATATATATATATATATATATATATATATATATATATATATATATATTATACGTATATTAATCGGGAAGTATGATTCCCGGGTCGTATTTCCCCAACGATTTGTGAAATTGAGATCACGTTTGTTGTTCGGACGATTATTTGAATTGGTAACAAAGATTGATTGTTTTCTAAAATCCTAAAAGTAAGCAAATTAAAAGGCTAGTAACCCTAACTTAATTAACGAGAAATTGAACTTTAACTAAAAACGCAAAACGGGAACCCTAAATAGCAGTTAAAAAACCCTAAATTTTCAAAATTAAACCTAAAATGAATTTTTCTCTTTTAATAGACTCTAATTGACTAAAAAGTAAGTTTAAAGAAAACTAGAACAAAAACGGAATTGAAATGAGCTTAAAAACACGAAAAACGAAAATGGAAACGAATCCCGTTCTTTAAAAATGGAAAATTTTCAATTT
>BQNB010116619.1:0-21326 GCA_026074375.1 Tanacetum coccineum
TCATTTTAGTTTCTTACTACCACTTTAGCACAAGGTACAAACACTTAATGCATGTCTTCTAAACCCTAAACCTAAATTCTAAATCGTCCTAAAACCCTAAACCCTAAACAAAACCCTAAATCCCTAATTTCACTTTAAACCTAAAACTAAACCCTAAACCTTAATCCTAAACCTTAAACCTTAATCCTAAACCCTAATCCTAACACTAAACCTTAATCCTAAACCCTAACTACCCTAATCCTAAACCCTAATACACATTTTAAAGACTAAAAACCCTAACCCAAAACCCTAAACCACCTGTCACCCTTTTACTTCTTTTTAACCCATTTTCTAAGCCAAGGTAGCATTCTCGCACCTCCCTTGCATCACCATGACCTCACTAAGTAGCCACCCAAGCACCTTACAAGCACCTCTATCACCATCTTGGCCATCAAGTTTCCAAAATCACCTCCTTGTCACCTTCTTGTAGCTGAACCCCCTCCAACACCCCACACCTTGCTTAGCTATTTTTCTAACTCCTCTAATAACACCTTAGCCTTCTATAAGTCACACTCTACCCACACCTTGGCCACTACTCCAAGAAACTTGGGCACCAAGTTGGTTTCACCCCTATATAAGCCGAAACATACACACCCTTTCATTTCATCCTTCAAACTCAAACACACACACTCAAATGGAGTTCTAGCCATTCCCTAGCAGTAGTAGAAGATCAAGAGAAGCCCTAAGATCAGAATAGAAGCCAAGAATCAAGAGAAGGAAGCCCTTGAAGTCGTTTCTAGGCGTACGAACCCAAAAACCCTCATTCGACCCATTTTAGCTCAAGTAAGCTCAAAATCTTGTTCAATAAGCTCATAATCTATTTTAGAATGTTCATAATACTCTTAAGATCATATATAAACTCTTGTTTGAAGCCTTGAATCCTCAAACCCATGTGTTTTTTACTAAAACCCTAAAAACGACCCGTTTTGATTTTCTAGCTAACGAATCATTTTTCTAAACTTTTGTTACGTTAGAACATCTTATTTTAGCTTATTCTAATAAGCTATAACCTGCAAATATCATTTGGAACCCTAAAATAAGCTTGCATGGCTTTTTGGACTTGATTTGTAAATCATTTCCATGCAAGGGGTATATATCGTAACTTTCTGAAATTTATAACTAGAGGGGCTGAAAATGTCATTTTCCTAAAGTTATAACTATAAGGACCTATCTTGCCAAGTTTCAAAGTTAAAGGTTTAAATTATATATACTTTATATATAAAGGACTAAACTTGTAAAAGTTTATAAATCGAGGGTATATATTGCCATTTTTGCAAACTTAAAAATATAAAATATAATATTTTTATATAAATTATAAAAATATATATTAATATTATAAAACTCGATTTTATTAAAACCCGATACATTTATCGCTATTAATCAACGATCGACGCATTATAAAACAATTACGTTATATAATTATCGTAATTTATCATCGACTAGCTTTTGAAGAAACTTAAAATCTTATCGTATCACGTTACTAGGGAATTTCATGTGAGGGGTTCCATTTGGGTATTTGTTTTGATGAGTTTGTTGGGTTTACGATTTAAAGTGCCCTGACTCCTCAAACGATACTACATGGCCTCTGGATTATGATAGCCCGAACAGTGATATAATATTTCCATAAATTAATAAATCAAAGTAATACGTTAAACTTTATGAAGTTTTGAAACATAAACCATCACACTAAGACTTGACATATTACCCCAGGTTGCGTGACGTAGCTGTTACTTTCACTTGATATACTTTTTCCATCAATCAGATTTCCCCTGTTAAGGTGAGTTCATAGCCTCGCATTTTAAATCTTCTAATGTTTTCATAAACCCGCGAGGGGGATACATGCTATAAACCATGAATACGAGTGTTTTTCCAACTATATGCTATCCTGATATATTATTGCCTAAGTCCTTACTTTTGCCATTAAGACCCCACTATCATGAACCGTTAATTACTTTTCGGAGTAAGCGTGAATGCTGTGAATAGATCTATTTAGGACTGAACTCCTCAGTTGGTATACCTATACCTTCTGGTAACCAAACGCACTTCATTTGAATCACTATGTGGGTGTTTGGCAAAGGCACCTGTAGGGGCAACTTCTTGTGATTATTGATTATCTCAAGGTCTCGGTGTCATAAGCTTAGGGAAATAATATTGTTTTCTATAATAATTGTACTCATTGCAATTATTACACTTATAGGTATATAACAACGTAACCCACTGTTATGATAGCTTGTATTCAAACTGTTTAACATAAACCTATGAATTTCACCCAACCTTTGTGTTGACTTTTTAACATGTTTATCTCAGGTAACTAAGCATCTTATGGCATGGACTTAAAGATGGCTAAACTGCTATCATTCAAACTTTATGTTTTCATGTAGATTTTAGGACCTTTGTTTGTAAAAACTCTGATGAAATAATGAACGATAACTAAATTTTCCAAAAATGTCTCTTTATGATTTGTTTTCTATGATTATGACTGTTGTACTATGAAATAATACCCCAGATTAGCTTCCGCTGCTATATGTCAAAAATGGGGGTATTATAAAATGCTACATAAAGGCTAGCATAAGCATGTGAGATTAATCGATTTCGCCTCCAAGCATCCTCATCACCATTACCTGCTGTATTTTATTCAAACAAAAACAAAACAAACACGATGTACAAAATAACATATATTAAATATTACGAGCATGTAACACCCCCATACTTAAGATTTGATAAGTTAAAAAACAATTTTCTTTGAGGGTGTACATGTTTATTCAAAACAAAAGTTAAATTAAACAAAAAAATTAAAATCTCAGGTTGCCTCCCAAGAAGCTTATTTTATTTATGAGTCATTAGCTAGACTCTTACCCTAGATTTAGGATTCTTTGAGGATACAGTTCAGATGGGGAATTTCAGTCAGGTGTCATTGATAGTGATAAACTTCTTTGTTGTACAGAACCACTTTTTCATTCAGCTTTTGTTGGGAATTAAACTTATCATACTTAGTACTGCTCACAAGTTACAACTGACAGTATTAACCAGTTAGTATTGCTAGCGTAAGTTAGTACTGCTAGTACTAACTTAAGTCTGTTGAAGGACTTAAGACTGCTGGTTATAGAGTTACTACTGTTGGTTCAAGATTAATGTTGCTGCTGAAATTAATAGTCAAATAGAAGACTAAAGTTAATGTTGCTACTGCAGTTAATGTTGATTAGTCAAATAGAAGACTGAAGTTAATGCTAATTGACTGAAATTAATGCTGATTAGTCAAATAGAAGACTGAAGTGAGTATAATTTGAATTCATTATGAGAAGAAGGTGATATAGTTAATACGTGGTGGAGAATGTTTTTGAAAAAATATAGAATATCTTGGTTGGGAAGTAGGGTAA
Source organism: Tanacetum coccineum (assembly GCA_026074375.1). Classification (NCBI taxonomy): domain Eukaryota; kingdom Viridiplantae; phylum Streptophyta; class Magnoliopsida; order Asterales; family Asteraceae; genus Tanacetum; species Tanacetum coccineum. Next base: position 3,417 of record BQNB010116619.1, read on the forward strand.
ATAAAGTACAAATAAGTACATGGAAGGTACTTGTTGTAATGTGAATGTGAGTTGGCATTATTAAGACTAAGAATTTGGGGTTATTGGTTAAAGTTTATGTTTAAGCAGGTTTGAAATATTGATGAAGATAAGGATGAAGATTGAAATCAAAGATTTGAATTGGGTTAATAAATCATATTGCCATTTAAAGAGAAAAGAGTGGAGCATATGTGATTAAAAAAAAATGGGATTGTTTAGGAAGATGATGTTTGGAGTGTGTGTAGAAGAGATGAAATCACTTGTTGGGTAAGAATGATAAACAAGTGATTAGAAAGAATGGGTTGTAGGATTGTATGGAAGGAGTGTGGACTTGTACATGTGAGGAATACATGTGAGTTTGTAAAAACATTTGTAATGGTAAGGAAGTGAGAAAAGTCAAAGTATAATTAACCTTCAATTACCACAAACTCAATCAGTCATTTAGACTTTAATCTATGATTATCAAAAATGGATTTGATCACTAATCACCTTGATGCAAATAAGCTAAGTGCTTTGCATCTCAAGTAAAGCATATCCCATAACGAGAAAGGATGCATTTACGCAAAGTGACCTTTGACTTGGTTTGACCTACTAAGAGGAGTAAAACCTCGTTACTGATATAGAATGACGTAAAACGAATTAAGGTCAATAATTACTTGTGCTTGTTTGTATTTAAAAAATGATCATACTAAGGTTTTATAAAGAAGTCTCGAAATGGCTAGAGGCGTTTGAAAAAAGATTTGAGTTGGCGATTTAAAAGAAAAACGAGAGTGAGGATTCGTTTTTGCTCCTCTCTAAGTCTAAACCTCATTTGGAGTGTTCCCAAATGCTCAAATATCATGTACATACCTTTATTGAAGTTTCCACATGTGTCGGGTAAGAGGAAAGCCGACAATTGTAAAATCCGTAAAATGGACTTTGCTGGCGCGCTGGCCAAGCTTTGACGCGTGCCCAACACGCCAGACGTAAAAGTTCGGTTTTACATATTTTGGCTATCGTTTGTGATTTTAGGTTTTTCGAACATTTATTTATCATCGTTAAAACATAAGGAGATCCTAGTCAATGTTGCACCAACACATACCTTTACTTCATACGCACTTATTATCGTCAAAAACCCATACTTATTCTAACGCTGAAGGTGATTCGCAGGGTTACACCCTTGCGCTTCAGTTAACGTAGTGTTTCTATTTGTTTTGCAACATGTTAGGATTATGAAAATCCATGTAAAAGACTCGGTCACCCCGTGTAATGTCTAGCATAGGTTAGCTCGTAGCCTTAATATTAATCGTATGACTTATGGTGTTGGGCCGGGTCTTTACCCATATGTTAGCCCACTCCATAGCCCACTTAGGAGCACAAAACTCATGTATATATACCCCTTTCTAGCCATGGGAAGGGGTTGGTTGATCATTTTGATAATACACACACAAAAGGTGTTTTTCTCTCACTAGAACTCACTTTCTCTCTTTACAAATTAGGCCAACCCATAGATCATTGATTGTGTTATGATATCCAATATCCTACAATTGGTATCAGCGCACATGGGATAATTAGCTAGATTGTGTGTGCGTTTTCTTGGTTAATTTAGATCAAAAGTTTGGTTTTTGAAGGTTTATGGTCTTATTCTTGACACTCTTTGATTCTCACGTTTGTGATGTTAAAGTTAGTGTTTTTATAGTTGCTATAGCCTTCTAGGATCAAGTTGTGCAAAAAAAACCAAGAAAAAACGTTCAAAAGGGTGATTTTTAGGTGACAAAATTCGTATCTTCTTGACTGCGTTTTGTCTCTCTGGCATATTTCTTGGTTGTGTTTTGTCAGAGAAAGTACACTGCGTTTTGTCGTCTTGTGAAGGATAAAAGAACTGCATTTTGTCTTATTAGGGACTGCATTTTGGTCACTGTGTTTTGTCTCAAGATTCTACGTTTTGGTCACTGCGTTTCGTCTCAAGATACTGCATTTTGGTTTATCTGTAACACCCCCAAATCTGGGTAGCAGCAGAATGTTGAATATCCGAGGGCGTTACTTCATAGATCAATAGCACAAGATATGAGAACGACCACTAAACGTGTCGTTTTAAAAAGATACATTCGATTAACAAAATACTTGTTCATTACATAAGCTCAGGGCTTCAAATTGTTCAACAATATAAGTACAGATTTCGGTTTATAACAAATGTTCCCAAAATGTAATACGACCCAAATCTTTAGTATTGACTCTCTTCAAAATGACCCCTAATGTATCTGGGCACCTCGTGCCTTATTGACCTAAGAAAACATGCTTAAAACGTCAACATAATGTTGGTGAATTCATAGGTTTATGTAAATCAATTGTAGGACCGCAAGATTTCGAAGTGTATGATTAAGCAACAAATGAAAACATCATAAAAAGTAATTACGTTTTCCTAAGCTCATGACACCGACGTATATGAATGCAATAAATTTCCAACATTTGCCCATGAATGATGTTTTAACCCGCAACATCCCAAATCCGACATGGTATACGTTTGTTGTCCGGCAGACCGGCACAGTGAGCGCTACTCACCCAAATGGGGACGTCAATCCTAAATAGATCTATTTATAACATTCGCGCTTGCAATCTAGCAATTGACATTTCATGATGAAAGGGTTCAGTGGATTATCGCTACTTAGGTAAACACGTAATCATAGTATAAAATGTACACTTGCATCCAATTTGTAAAACAAAGCATGTTCTCACCCCAAAGATGTAAATCATTTAAATAATTGTAAAACATGGGGCTATGAACTCACCTTAGTGAATAGTCCTCTGAAAATGATAATTATATCCAAGAATGGAAATGAATCACACCGTCAATTACCTAAGTAAATACGGCCAGTCTTAGTCTACAGTTTAGGCTAACGACTCTTGTATAAACTACAATAATTTGCTAGTTATATATATATATACTGTTATCACTTGTGTGGTGGTGCACATGTTTATTGTATTTGTCTTGACTTGATGGCTCTTGGGAAAGTATACGATTACACACGTTCAAATATATATGTATAAACGTTATTAATAAATATTCATATTTATTAAGTCGTGCTTTCATTTGTATAATATCCGAGATGTATTTTAAACTAGTCCGAGTCGTTTAATGTGTTATTAACCACCTTTATTCATAAAATACCCTTAGGTTTCCTATATTTACAAAACAGCCCCTATGTTTATGAAAATAGGATAATTACAATTTTTAAACCCTTAAGTTTCCATAATTACACTTTTAGTCCTTCAATCTTACAAGGATTTCACTTTAGGTCCTTATACTTTCAAAACAGTCTTTTAAGTTTCAGAAGTGACCAAAACAGTCCCTACACTTTATAAAATCAGTTTTGGCAGTTTTAACCCTCAAGTTTACAAATTTACATTTTTAGTCCCTAACTTGTAAAAATCGCATTTTAAGTCCAAATAAGTCATAGCAAGTGGCATTTGGTTTTAATGGACTCCAATAAGCCATATAAGCTGGGTCAGCTTATAAATAAGCTCGGATGAGCTTATTTTGGCTTATTGGACCTGTTAAGGTCCAATAAGCAATCTAAAGGTCCAAATGAAGTTTCAAAGGCACATAAGCCCTCATTAAGTTTATTTAAACTTATTTAAAACTATTAAGCTAAAAAATAAGCTCGGGTGAGCTTATTTGAGCTTATACCCTAATCCAAAAGTTTTCAAAATGTTTACTAGAGCTTTATAATGTGATCCAACATGTTTTCTAGTCTAAATAAGCACTCGTGGGTCTGTTTTTATAGCTCGGCTTATTTATAAGTCAATAAGCTAGTTAATGGGCTTTTAGGCCCATTAAGAGCTTGTTTAAGGTTGTACGTGTTCAAGCTTGTCCCATTTTGGTCCATTAGCATTTCTAAGGTCATTATAAGTTCATATTTCTGTATAAGCTCTCAATTAAGCTATTTTGAGCTTATTAGGGCTGTTGGGCCCATATTAGGCCTCGTTAATGAGTACCTAGTCCATTAAGGCCTGGTATGGGCTTTCTAAGGGTGTTCATTTGTACAACTAGGTTTCATAAGCCCTTTTATTCCATCAATAAGTTCAAGTGAGCTTAATATTAAGCTGTGGGCCCTAACTAACGGGTTGTTGGGCCTGTTGGGCCCAAATGCGGCTGTATGGATTTAACGAGACCATTTAGTGGCCCGTTAAGCTCCTTAGGGTTTCTTAGGTTTCGTTGTGCTACTAGAAATCATTGTAAGCTCATTTAGCACTCGAAATGGTTGTGTTCGTCACATGCAAACGTCTAGTAATGTCGTATGCACTTTCCCAAGCCACAATATCGCGTTTACTTTAAAAGTTTACGTATAGTTTCATGTATTTCGAGTGTAAGAGTTTGTTGTTCACGTTGGTGTTCACATTTGCATATAGACAAACACGTTTAAGCCTTTGCTCGCCATTTAATCATGTTGTACATGTTTCTTAACACCACACAAGATAGATTATATGTATATATGTTCGCTCGCGCTCGCTGCCACCCCTCCGCATGGGTTGAAAAAAAAACCATGCGTGTTCACACCCATGTAAACTCGTTAGTCACCTATTACGTGGCCTATACGACTAGATATCAAGGAAATAAGTATAATACGAAATGTACAAGTTTGACGCGACTTACAAAGGGTCCTAGTGACTTGGTTGACGAGTTTGGACGTGAAGAATGCTAACCCAAACGTGTACACTATCGAATAACCAACCCTAAGCTTCAAAACTCATACAATTTACCCGACCTTGGCTCGAGTATTCCTCTTACGTCCTTGTTATGAAGACCCTAGTATTATTGAAGGTTCGAATGAATTGTGTAGGTGTTTGTTTGCGGTTTGTGACCCGAAATAAGTGAGACAAGGATGGTTTGCTTGAGAGAGTGTGTTTAATGTGTTTAAGAGTTTCAAGAAGTGTCATATGTTAAGTGTAGATGGGCATTTATAGGCTCATGAGCTAGTTGGTTTACCTAGTCCCAATCAAACCAAACCGTGCCCTAATCTTGGAGGTTTTGTGGTTTTAGTTAGCCTCACATTGTATTTTGCTAAACCACCTAAGTACACCTCTTAATTACCATATTTTGGTACAAGATTTACCTAAGATTGAAAATCTTATGATGTATATATGTTGTTGTGTTGCCGCGGGTATCCAAGAGAGAAAGAGAGCACATTTTGCCATTATCCATTGTGTAATAGACTAGTTAGGGACATTAAGTACAATTCTTAATTAAACCTTGATGTACAAGTACTTTGTGTAAGATTTTTAAGGATTTCTAGTTGCTTTTGTCCCCACAATTCGGCCTTAGTGTGTCATTAATACAGATTTGATTAATATTTGGTGTTTAAGTTTAAAGAAAAAAAAAAAATAAAAAAACTGGGTATTGGTTTGAGCCTAGGTAAGTCTAGGTATTTTTGGGGTGTGTCTAAATGTATTTTATTGCGAAACATAAACCTTTTACTTGTCTCATAAAATTTAAAATACGCAGAGTCATTAATTAACTTCTTAATAATTATATAACACTTGATTGATGTAAACCTTAATTTATTTGGTGACCGTTTACATTGTATGATTATTTCTAGTCTACGCGATTTAGCTTAAAAGTTAAATTAAAAGTAAACGCGTATCGGACTAAAATAAATAGTGACGAATAATAGGAGTCGTAAAATAACCTGAATTGAGAAATGTTACAGTCTCCACCCGTTAAAAGAGCTTTGTCCTCAAAGCTTAAGACCTTATAGTGGATGACAAAGCCTGGTTTGTGAAAAGCTGTGTGGGTATTTTTGTTTGAACGAATCTTCACGTTCCCAGGTGAACTCAGGACCTCTCCTAGAGTTCCAGCGAACCTTAACCAATGGTATCCGGCTTCGCTTCAATCGTTTGATCTCCCGTTCTATGATTTCAACGGGCTCTTCCACAAACTGAGCTTATCATCAACGTGAATTCCTTCAACGGTATGACTAATGGTTCGTCATCGTAAACATTTCTTCAAGTTAGGACACCGGGAAAGTATGGTGAACTCTGCTTAACTCTTGAGGAAGTTCTAGCCTGTAGGCAACCTCCTAACTTTAGCACACCTTGAAAGGTCCGACATATCTCGGGTTCAACTTACCCCGCTTACCGAATCGTACAACCCCTTTCCAAGGTGAGACCTTGAGCATAACCCTATCCCCAACTTCGAACTCCATGGGCTTCCGTTTCAAATTAGCGTAGCTCTTTTGTCGATCCCGAGCAGCTTGAATTCTCTGCTTGATCAGGATGATCTTTTCCGTTGTTTCTTAGATCAATTCTGGACCAGTCAGTTGGGCTTCTCCAACTTCGGCCCAGCACACAGGTGATCGACATTTTTGGTCATAAAGTGCCTCATAGGGTGCGGCCTTTATGCTAGCGTGATAACTGTTGTTATATGAAAATTCGGCTAATGGCAAATGTTTAACCCAACCAATGCCAAAATCAATCACGCAAGCACGTAGCATGTCCTCGAGAGTTTGGATAGTCCTCTCGCTCTGGCCGTCAGTTTCTGGATGATACGCAGTGCTTATATTTATATCTGTACCCAAAGGTTTTTGAAATGATTTCTAGAAATTTGGCATGAATCTCCCATCACGATCACAGATGATCAAAATAGGTATTCCGTGTCTTACTACTATCCTGTTCAGGTACAACCTTGCCAACTTGTCTAATGGATCATTCTCCCTTATTGGCAACAAGTGCGCAGATTTTGTAAGTTGATCTACAATCATCCAGATGGTGTCAAAACCTTGTGACAACTTAGGAAGCTTGGTGATAAAATCCATTGTGATATTATCCCACTTCCATTCGGGTATCGCTGGCTGTACTAATAATCCCGATGGCCTTTGATGTTAGGCCTTAACCTTTGCACATGTCAATCATTTGCTAACATAGGTGGCGATGTTAGCTTTCATATTGGGCCACCAATATAGCTTCTTCATGTCTTGGTACATCTTTTCAGAATCGGGATGGATAGAATACTTTGACTTGTGGGATTCGTACATAATCACGGATCTTAAGTCGCCATAGCATGGTAACCAACTTCTGCCGTTTAAACATAAAGTTCTATTGGCGCGTGGTTCTAACTTTTCCTTGGGTATATCCTTTCTAATCATACCACCTACATCTTCATTCTCAAGGTTCTCTGGTTTCAGGGCTTCGATCTGAGCTTCTAGTATTCGTTTAGGAATATCCAAGCCAATAGTCATAACTAAGGCTTGAACCCGCAATGGCTCAATCCGTTCCTTACCGCTCAATGCATCAGCCACTACGTTTGCCTTCCCTGGATGATAACAAATGTCACAATCGTAATCACTTAGCAATTCAAGCCTACGGCGTTGCCACATGTTAAGCTCCTTTTTGATCGAGAATGTGTTGTATACTTTTATGGTCGGTGAACACGGTGCATTTGGTTCCATATAGATAATGTCTCCATATCTTTAGAGCAAACACTACCAATCCAAGTTCTAAATCTTGAGTGGTGTAGTTTTTTTCTTGAATTTTTAATTGTCGAGAGGCATAGGCAATCACCTTCTCTCTCTACATCAATACAGCACCTAAACCCTTGTGGGAAGCATCATAATAGACCACAAAATCTTCGCTTCCTTCAGGCAAAGCTAGAATTGGCGCACTGCACAACTTCTGCTTTATTAACTGAAAAGTGTTTTCTTTTTCACCCCAGTCAAACTTCACTCCTTTATGAGTAAGCTTTGTTATTGATTTAGCAATCTTCGAAAATTCCTTGATGAACCTTCGATAGTACCCAGCAAGACCTAAGAATTGGCGGATCTTCGTCGGTGTCTTAGGAGATGCCTAATCCTTGATAGATTCTATCTTGGCTAGATCCACATGTCTGCCTCTGCTATCAATGACATGACCGAGAAATTGTACCTTCAGAATCCAAAATTTACATTTTGAAAACTTGGCATACAACTTCTCCTTCTTAAGCAATTCCAAAATTGCCTTGAGGTGTTCTTCATGCTCTTTCTTGTCCTTTGAATAAATAAGTCATCAATGAAGACAATTATGAACCTGTCCAAGTAGGGCTTGCACACTCGGTTCATGAGGTCCATGAATACTGCAGGTGCGTTTGTTAGCTCGAATGGCATAACCTAAAACTCGTAATGACCATACCGAGTTTAGAATGTCATCCTTGGAATGTCTTGCTCTTGTACTCTAAGCTAGTGATAACCCGATCTCAAATCTATCTTCAAATAAATACTGGATCCTTGGAGCTGATCAAATAAATCATTGATCCTCAGAAGCGATACGATTCATCACTGTCAAACGTTATTCTCAGCCTCCCTTAGTCAAGCACATCCAAATGACCTATCCTTCTTTTTGACGAACAAGACCGGGGCTCCCCAAGGTGAGGAACTAGGTCTTATGAAGCCCTTGTCGGAAAGCTCTTGTAGTTGTTTCGACAATTCATTCATTTCAGACGGTGCCAATCGATACAGTGCTCGAGCTACGGGCGCGGCTCCTGGAATTAAGTCGATCTGGAATTCTACTGGTCGAGCCGGAGGAAGACCTGGCAAGTCCTCGGGAAACACCTCAGGAAAATCTCAGACGATTGGTACGTCTTTAAGTTGCTTTCCTTCCGACTTGTCCTCCTCTTTCTTGGCGGATATCTGTGCCAAAAAGATATGACATCCTTTCGCCATGTACTCTTGAGCCTTTGAACATGAGATCATGGTCAACCGAGATTCTCTCCTATTGTTACTTTTGTTACCACGAAAAGTCAAGGTTTCATTCCCATAGGGAACTCGAACAAGTTTCTTGTCACACACGATCACGGCGTGACACCTTCTTAACCAGTCCATGTGCCGATACTAAAATCAACAAACTACCTCAGTTTAACGGGAATTGGATCTATGTTGAACGGATGGTTTAAGAAATTTAAAGTACAACCTCGTATAATAGCGTCTATCCTGACTATTTTCCTATCTACTAATTCGACATCATAACTATTTTCTAATAGAGTTGGGGCGATGTTAATCATGGAACTAAACGCAGAAGATATAAAGCTTCTATCGGCACCAGTGTCAAATAAGATAGATGCATAGCGGTTGTTTAAGAGGAACGTACCCATGACGACATTGAAGTCCGGGTTTCCCGATGCATTCCCTCTTTTCTCTGCATTCCCAACTGCATACACCCAGCCTTGTGCATTCCCGTTTCCTCCATCCTTATTCTTCAACTTTAGACAATCTCTCTTGAAATGTCCTGGAGCCACATTCAAAACCAACCATACCCTTTGGATTTGCCCATTGCCTGCCCTTTTGAGTATTAGCAAGCAACTGAACCCTAGACGAAACCATTGTAGTTACCAAGAACTCCTGCAGTTGCAGACAAAGTGCCCTACCTTGTTGCACTTGTGGCACTTATGAGTACACGGGCCATTGTGATGAAAATGGCACTTGGTGCACTTGGGCAAAGATCCCTCATACGACTTCTTCTCACCAGTCCCCATATTGTAGACCTTGGCGACATTCTACCTGTTGAAGGGTTGTTGTTGGTGACCATGGTTGTTTCTAGATGAATCATCAGCCTTCCTTTTGTTGTCAGACTGTCTTTCCGCATAAGTGCGGAGTTTCTGATCAATCAAGTCGTTGGCCAACTCAATAGTCTCATCCAACGTCTTGGGTCTAGTAGACTTGAAATTTCCATAAATGTTATCAGGAAGTCCGCTGATGTACTTGTCAACCTTCTTAGTCTCATTAGCAACAAACTTGGTACATATCAAGGTTAGCTCTTGGAAACGTTCAGTGTATGCTGGAACATCGTTCCCTTTGACCTTTAGGTTCCACAACTCGATTTCTAGTTTCTTGATTTCACCTTGCGGACAATACTTGTCTGTCATTTTTCTTCTTGAGCACTTTCCCAATCATTGAATGTATTAGGACAAAGATTCTTATCTGACCATTCCACCAAGTCAAGGCAACACCTAACAGAGTGCAGGTGGCAAACTTAACCTGATTTTCAATAGCACAATCCACATGATAATATGAAAGACTGACTCCACTTTTCAATCCACCGAGTAAACCGACCACCCTTCTGTTCTTTGAAATCAAAGGTTTAACACTTCATTAAGTAGCGTAGAAACCAAAGGGCGCGCATTTGCACTTCCTTCATTATAACTCGTGTGAACTATGTCTTCTGTCTCCATTGTTCGTGGAGTTTTCCTAAAGAGAATTTGATCAATCATAGCTTGAACGGATTCTAGAAGTCATTTGTTTTTGGTGGTGTTGTTAGGAGTGGTATTCGGTCCTCGTCTTGTCGCAGGTGCCCATCCTGAATGACCCATCCTTCTTTTTGACGAACAAGACTAGGGCTCCCCAAGGTGAGGAACTAGGTCTTATGAAGCCCTTATCGGAAAGCTCTTGTAGTTGTTCTGACAATTCCTTCATTTCGGACGGTGCCAACCGATACGGTGCTCGAGCTACGGGCCCGGCTCCTGGAATTAAGTCGATCTAGAATTCCACTGGTCGAGCCGGAGGAAGACCCGGTAAGTCCTTGGGAAACACTTTAGGAAAATCTCAGACGATTGGTACGTCCTCAAGTTGTTTTCCTCCTGACTTGTCCTCCTCTTTCTTGGCAGATATTTGTGCCAAAAAGATCTGTCATCCTTTCACCATGTACTCTTGAGCCTTTAAACATGAGATAATGGTCAACTGAGATTCTCTCCCTCATGTCTCTCATCACTCGGAGAGTCTCCGCCATCTGCTCCTGACGCCTACGGTCAGTCTCTCGAAGAGCTGCCATCTCAGCCTGCTGCATCTGGGAACGAGTCTCATATACTAGTGTTGTGTCTGAATGAGAGTACTATGCAGCTGTAGCTATGCCTGATGTGCCTAGATATGGGTCTCATGTGCATACACATGATCACGGTGGGTCTGAAGCTCCTGATGGGTCACCTGACTCAATCCTATCGAGTGAGCCCAAGCCTCTCAGGAAGCATAGGCCTCCTCCTCCACAATCCATACTGTCTCCTGGAGAGTCATCCTATCCCCCATAAGTAAGTCGACCCGCTGTGAGTCCATAGCGACTCGCTGTGATATACGAGTCCTACCATCCTGAGCATCCTCTAGTAAAGCATACAAGTCCTGTGTATCACGCTCATGGAGCTCAGCAAGCTCTGTAACCCTAGTATTGACCTCTCCCACGGTCATAGGTGCTATCTCAGGAACTGCCTCTGCCGGATCTACCCAAGTATCCCTAATACCATACCCAACCTCACTAATCCCCTGTCGTCTCGCTTCAGCATCTACGGTGCTGACAAACCCATAATCTATCCCCCGACCTCTGGTAGGTCTAGCAGTAGAACTCTCCCCGACCTCATACCTGGAGCCTAGAGTGGACAAACACAACCTCTTGCGAGGTGGCTGCTCGGACTCGGGAAGATCATCCCTACGGTCAACAGGTGGTGGTATGTATAGAGATGGTGGTAGTGGTGGTAGTGGAGGTGATGGTAATGCGGCAGTAACTGCATCAATAAGGGCCTGAGTGGATGCTATCCTGAGTGTCTGGATTTGGGTTGGACACCCAGATGATGGTAGTAATGGTGATGGCACAGGTGGTGGTGATGAATGTGCAGGTGGGGCCGTGCACCTCAGAAGGCGCTCTTCCTAAGAGGGTGGTGGTTAGTGAGGTTGAAGGTGGCGATGGTGATGGAGTAGTCATGGCCAGAAGTCTCTCAACCTCTGCCTCTGGTGGAAGGGATATGGAAGTCTGAGGCCGGACGGTAATCCTAGCCCCAATAGTAATGTCAGTGGAGGGTGGTGGTATAACAGGCTATGTTCCCTCAGGTGGGAAAACAGGCTCATCAACAGGTATAACAATAGCAGAGTCGGCCAGAGCTAAGTGCTCCTCCTCCTCCTCCTCATTATCCTTATCCTCATCATTGGCGTCATCCCTAGATGAACGCCGTCATCTCATTCTCCATCATTCCCCCGTCCTATAGGATTAGTCAACTGGACCATCCTCTGTACTCAATTCATCCTCGTACTCTCTGGATCCTCTCGGGATCGGACTCAGTAAATTTCCGGGTCGACTCAGCAGTAGGTGAATCAACAGGAATGGTGGTATTGGCTGCTCTCAGCCTGGAAATCATGCTCATCCTTCCAATGGGACATATAATCAGGGTATATAGGCTTCTGCACGTAGGTCAGACATGTGCCTGTACGAACATAGGCTCACGCTCATCCTCGTCTTGAGGAACTGGTGGTGTCTGTGGATCCTCTGAGCCTGCTATGTAATCCGGTGATGGTGGGGCTACTGGCTGTATCGGGAGTCCGTCGTATCCTAATACGATGACCCATGGAATACCTCCCTCAGATATCTCCTCATCATCGGCTCCCTAGAAAGCTCTGTCGGGCTCAGAGTCGGTGTAAACGAAAGTGATAGGTAACGCAGATGTCGCAGAAGAATGATTACATACAAATGCAAAAATATAACCTATATAAGTATTTATTATAGGAAGTCGGTATGAGATGTATATAAGCTTTAATTTAAAAGTTTATAGTTACTATACGTTAATATTATTTATATACAGTATATCAATCATGTAAGAACTTAGTACCCTACTAATGCTAAAACAATGCATGTAATGTAAGCATATAGGTGCTAGATGTAAATAAGTAATGAATGTATGTCCCTCACAAATCCCATTTGTGAAACCAGTGTTTGAAAATGGTTATAGTCCAAGACCAAAGCTTTTGACCTGGTTCTCATATTAACATTGGCTTTGATACCAATCTGTAACTCACCTTATTTATAATCTGAGTTACGGCAGCAGGATGTTGAATATCCGAGGGCATTACTTTATGGATCAATAGCACAAGATCTAAGAACGACCACTAAACGTGTCGTTTAAAAAGATACATTGGATTTAACAAAATACTTGTTCATTACATAAGCTTATGGCTTCAAATTGTTCGACAATATAAGTAAAGATTTTGGTTTATAACAAATGTTCCCAAAATGTAATAAGACCCCAAATCTTAAATGTTGCTATTCAATTATAGTCTTCTATGTATCACTCGCACCTCGTGCCTTATTGACCTGAGAAAAAATATGCTTAAAATGTTAACATAAAGTTGGTGAATTCATAGTTTTATATAAATAATGGTAGGACCGCAAGATTTCCAGTATATGATTAAGCAACAAATGCAAAATTCATTAAAAGTAATTACGTTTTTCCTAAGCTCATGACACTTGAGCTCGACATGTTACGAATGCTATAAATTGCCAATATGCCCATGAAATGATGGTTCTAACGAAACATTCCCAAATCCGACATGTTATAACGTTCGTTCCAAGGTGATAGCTAGTCACCGAAGGGGTTGTCAATCCCACATAGATCTACACATAACATTCGCGTCTTACATTCCAGTAATTGACAGGTTCATTATGCAGGGCTAGTTGGAGTTATCGCTACTTAGGCAAACAGTAATATTGTATAAAATGTACACTGGGCGTACAATTTGTACAAACAAGCAGGTTCTAACCCCAAGCTGTAAATCTTTTAAGAAATTGTAAAACATAGGGCTATGAACTCACCTTAGTAAATAGTCATCTGAAATGATATCAAATATCCAAGTATGAATCACACCGTCAGATACCTAAGTAAATACGACCAGTTTTAGTCTACAAATTTAAGCTAAAGACTCAATGTATAAACTATAATAAGTTGCTAGTTTTATTACACTGTTATCACTTGTGTGGTGGTGTACGCGTTTAATGTATTTGAATTTCGTTGATGCGCTTAGAAAGGTAACTATCTCTACGTCCGTCTACGTTATAACGGTTATTATTAAATGTTCGTATTTATTAATGTTGGTTTAACTCGTATATTTCCTGAATATAACTCGTCCGATAAGTTAAATGTTTATGAAATCACTTTCGTTCACAAAATACCCTTAAGTTTCTTATAATTACAAAACAGCCCCTGGGTATATAAAATATATACTATCTTACATTTCAAACCCTTAAGTTTTCATAATTACACATTTAGTCCTCCAACTTAACATAATTTACACTTTAGGTTCTTATATGTTTAAAACAGGCCCCTAGTTTCCAGAATTGACAGAAACAGTCCCTAGACTTGTTAAATTTAGTAAATGATTGTTTTGACCCCTTAGTTTGTACATTGACACTCTTAGTCCCTCAATTAGTAAAAATCGCAATTTAACTCCAATTAGTTCAACAAGTGAAATTATGATCATAAATCCAAATAAGTACAATAAGTGCCCTAGCTTATAAATAAGCTCAACGAGCTTATTTTGACTTAATGGGCTTTATTGGGCCCGTTAGGGTCCAATAAGCGTTCTAGGGGTTCGTTTAAGTTTCAAAATGCGCAATTGCCTCCATTAAGCTTATTCAAGTCTGTTGAGTTGGAAATAAGCTCGGGAGAGCTTATTTTGGCTTTTTTGAGCTTATTGGGCTTATGAGCCCAATAACTTAACCCGAACAAAAATAATAAGGTCCATTAGGCATCCTTAGCTTATTTCCCATCCTTATTAAGCTTAACAGGTCTGTTTTTTATTTAACTTATCCAAATAAGCTAATAAGCTCTTGTAAATGGGCTGTTGGGCCCGAATAGCTTTTAAGGCTTTCGGTTAGGTCCATTAGGGTCCGTTAACTATATTTGGGTCCGTTAAGTATTTTTGGCTTGTGAAGTGTTACCAATAGCTATCTTGGAGGCTTATTGTGTGTTATGCTAGTATATAGGGGTCGTTAATAGGCAATTTTGGACTCGATATGAGCCCGTTAAGCGTCCTAGGGGTTTGGGCTTAATTCTTTAAGGTCCGTTAGCTTTCCTATGGTTGTTATAAGCCTCATCAGTTGTTTAAGATCACAAATAAGCTACCAAAGCTTATATGTGGCTTATGGGCTTCTTGTAGTCACGGACATGGGTCGTTAAGCCCATTAAGGGGTCTATCCGTCTTTAGTAATTTTTAAACGCTTGTTAGGGCATTTTCTAGGGTCTATGTTTGGTGTTTCCAATGAGCGCATTGGACTGTTATAAGCTCGATAGAGCTTATGAAATAAGCTGTGGGCCCCTCGGGTTTAGGTTTGGGCCGTTTAGTTCTTGTTCGTGGGCTTTAGACAATTCGGCCCATTCTCGCGAGGTTGGTTTAAGTTTATGCTTCTTATGATTCAGGTCTTATAAAGCTTTCTATGTTATAATAATAACCGAATGAGCTCATAATAAGCTACGGGTCACCATTGGACTGTTGGGCCCAAACCGTGAGCTTGTTAGGATTACGCAAAGCCCATTATGCCTTGTTACCCCTCTAGTAACATGCATGTTTCGAAACCAATAGCTATAGTAACTATATGTCGTGTATTTAATCTACATACACGTCGCGTTTTACATGCAAACGTTTAGATGGATCGTGTATATTTTCCTAAGGCATAGTGACATGTTTTCCTTAAGAGTTTACGTGTGGTTTTCTCATAAACGAATGGTTTTCAAAGTCTTGCTTGTTAACAGTCCCGGTTATATGTTTTCCTTTCGTTTTTTTTGCACACCACAGGGGTTTTATACGCAATTAGCGGTTGGTATAACATGTACATTCTTCTATTTTTACATGCTGTGAAAATTACGAGCTATAGCATTCTTCCATACATATTACTAAACGTGACATGTACTATTAGTTGACAAAGGAAAACAGTGAATCATCGAGTTGATAGGCTCAAACGGGAATTACAATGAGTCCTAGTGTCATGATGTTACCGAGCTTTGGTGTGTTATAGTGCTAACCCAACGTATACCCGATAGAATTTACCCAATGTATGCCAACCCTTGGCTCGTGTACACTTCTTAACTCTTTTGTATGCTAACCTAAGAGCACTTTGTGTCCTTAGAAAGAATGTGGGGTGTGTATGGGTTCGATTATAAGGTAGCCGAATGTAAGAGGGATTTAGGAGAATGGTTTTTTGCTTTGAGGGAGAGTTTGAGGGTTTTAGAAGTGTTCAAGTGTATGTGTGAGTGAGTATTTATAGGAAATGAGCTAGTTACAATTCCTAGTCACATGAACAAAACCAAACCGTGTCCTAGTCTTGATGGTTTATGGTTTCTAGTTAACTACACCTTGTTTTGTTAAACCACTCAAGTGCATGTCTTAATTAGAGAATATTTGTACAAGATTTAGTTAGATACTAGAAATCTTAAGGATTTGTATACATACATACATGTAGCCGTGGTCTAGGGGGCAAAAGAGAAGCAAATTGGTTAATATCCAATGTGTAATAGATTAGTGGAAACAATTAGGACTATCATTAATTAACTAGGAGGTGTGCAAGTACTTTAAGATCATTAGTAGGATTTTTGGGTATGTGTATGTGTGTAACCGGCCCCTATTGGGTCACATACACAAAATTTATTTAATTTTTGTGTTAAGTTTTAAAAGTGGGTATTGTTTGAGTCTATGTAAAGTTTAGTTATTTCGCGGGGTATGTCCAATGTATTTTATTGTGAAAACGTAACCCTTTTTACGTGACCAATAAAAATAAAATACGCAAAGTACATAATTATCTTCTTAATAATTATATATTACTTGGTTGATGTAAACCTTAATTTATTTGACGACCGTTTACATTAATTGATTATTTATAGTCTACGCGATTTAGCTTAAAAGTAAATATTAAAAGTAAACGCGTATCGGACTAAAATAAATAGTGACAAATAATAGATGTCGTAAAGTGACCTGAAATTGAGAAATGTTACATAATCAACATTGTCTAAAGCCGGAGTGCGTATGTTTGTTACCATTGGATGGTCGACAATATCAAACTTGGAATGCAACTTGTCATCATCATTTATCTAATGAATGGCATTATTCCAATATAGTCCCTTCCAAAAACCATGAAACCTAATGATGGGATATAGTGGACCACAGATTCTCCACTCGCCTGTTTCTTTCTGAAGAGTAAATTTGTATCTGTTGATAAATTGATCTTGGACCAATACTTTTGAATCTAGGATTCACGAGTTTGTAGTAAGATGATTTAGTTGGATCAAAAGCTAGTATGATATCATTCTCATTTGATTCTGGCGGAAGTGAAATTTTCTTAAATCGATTAGTAAATGGATTGTATACATGGAAAGAAGACGTATACGAAAAATAAGTTCTGTGTAAAAGTAAACCATTACACGATTGCATAATATCAAAACGACGACTACCTGTCTGCAGGGTGATACTGATACTAGCTTTGGGACCGAGCGTCACAAAATCATAATACTGAGAATTTTCTCTACGGATAAATAAACCGCAAGGGGGATCGATTCTAGGCTTCAGAAGACGGCGAATGAAATATGAGGAAGTCATGAGAGATAACTTTGGATACGGATTGTAATTAAGAAGATATATACATTAAAAACTATACTAATAATGACATTACAAAAATCCAACATTTTTAATGTAGCAAAAACAAAAAATTTCTATTTATTATGAAACCAAATGTCTTTTCAACAAGCAAAAGAACCCGCGCGTTGCGGCGGGACTAATTTTTTCCGGGATAATTTTGTTTTTTTACGTTTCGGGGGGTTTTTTTAGGCGATGCGTTATGGCGGGTTATTTTTTAATATTTTCTTTTTTTGTATGATTCGGGGAAATTTTTTTTGCGTTGGGACGGGCTAATTTTTTCCCGAATATTTTTTTTTTGGGACGGTTTTTTAAATTTTTTACGGGAATTTTTGTGTAAGAAAATCGTAAATAGTTAAAAGGTGAGGGTCCGTTTTGTATTTTTTTTTACTTTGGGCCAGATTTTAGGCTATTTTTGGGTTTTTTTTTGCTAATTTTTTCCCGGATATTTCCTTTTTTTGTACGATTCAGGAATTTTTTTTTGCGTTGGGACGGGTTAATTTTTTCCCGAATATTT
>BQNB010116620.1:0-11548 GCA_026074375.1 Tanacetum coccineum
GTGTTGTTGCGGGGCATTAATGTTTTTTATTTTATTTTGTGCGGGTTTATTTTTTCGATCTCAAGTTTAATAGTTTGTTTTTTTATATGGGTTTATATTTTGGGCCTCATGTTTAAAGGTTTTTTTTTTGCCACACAGGTTTTTTTTAATATAATTTTATGGGATTACGTGTGCCTTAAATGACAATCGCGCATTACTGGAGGACGATTTTTTTTATTGTATATGTTTAATAGTGCGGGATTATTTTTTCGGTATCATGTTTAATAGTTTGTTTTTTTCCTTATATGAGTTTATGTCCGGGTGTTAAATTTTTTTTTTTTTTTTTTGTATTTATTTATTTTTTTTTCTTTTTTTGTGCGAATTTATTTTTTCGGTCTCATATTTAATAGTTTGTTGTTTTTTTATATGGGCTTATGTGTTGGGCCTTATGTTTAAATGTTTTTTTTTTTGCTATATGGGTTTTTTTTAAATATAAGTTTATACGATTTGGGTAAATATTGTGTTATATATTTGGGCTT
This sequence comes from Tanacetum coccineum, assembly GCA_026074375.1. Classification (NCBI taxonomy): domain Eukaryota; kingdom Viridiplantae; phylum Streptophyta; class Magnoliopsida; order Asterales; family Asteraceae; genus Tanacetum; species Tanacetum coccineum. The sequence goes on from BQNB010116620.1 coordinate 519, forward strand.
ATGGTTTTTAGTGGCGTAAAATGACACCTTTTAATGCAATTTAGAGTTGTACGTTTGTGGCCCTGTTGATTATTAGGTAGCGAAAATGTTTCCGCAGGTATTTTGTTATCTGGATAAATCGGTACTTTTGTAATATTTTCCTCCTATTTTGTGCCAACAAAATTTTCTTTTTGAAAAAAAAATAGCACCACTTGGGCCGGCCCAAAGTAAAAGCCCAAAAAATGGCGGGACCCCACCTCCCAAAACGACACCGTCGTCATGATTATTAGGATATTGTACAATTAGAAATACTTTTGGTTCATACCACTCGCTCGATTCTTATTAATAAATTACAACCTACTTTTCATATTTGAATGGAATGCAAATAAACTTTCTCATATATATATCTTAATTTATATGTTTTTATAACTTAAAAAATGTTTACAGTTAAATTTATATTAAATAACATGATTAAATTTATATTAACTCTCAACCGTTGAGAAAAAGTGATCTATTCGAAATGTTCGTTTCTCTTCATTTTCGTGGCTTCACAATAGGGACCATATGAAGTTATCTTGGAATGATTGGCTTATGTATCCTCTTTCGATCACCCGTAATGGCAATGGTTAGAGCTGCTTTTGGTTTTTTCATGAAGCTGTCGTTCAAGTTCGCTGGGTTGGCGTACCTGTACGCCAAGGTTTTTTCGTTTGGCATCTTCGTCGGTTTTGAGGATGGTTCTTCTTTTCATCCTTCTCTCGGGACTTGTTTGGGGTTTCATCAAAATCCATCCCGAAGTGAAAACCGGTGGCTCGGCCTCCGGGATGGGGGGGGGGGGGTTTCTTTTGCCGAAGTGAAAACCGATCCGTCGGCCTTCGTGTCAAAAGTTTTTTCATCCCTTTTGATTCCCTCGCAGTTAAAGTCTCGGGATTTTACCATTTTTTGATGTTATGTAATTCTTTTTGTTGACTCTATTGTACTTTTAGTTTCTAGCGTCTTGCTAGACTCTTTTTATATATATTCCTTCTTTGCCGTTAAAAAAAAAAGATTGGTTCTAGCTAGGATTAGAACTCGACATTTGGCTTAGTGTCGAAAATCAGTGTAAGCTTAGTTGTGTACGGTTTTCTCCGCCTAAAGGGAGTTTGTTGACATAGTGAAGAGAACTCTCAATTTTGGTGCTCGGGGAGTGGAGTAGGTCGAAGAGGTGCTTCGTTATCGAACCACTATAAATCCTTATGTTGTGGTTTGATCTTTCTAACTCTTATCTCTTGTCTTTCATATCATTTATTTACTTACTTGTATTGTTCATATTATGTACATATTGAGATCACAAAAAGTTGAATCTAAGTTTTTATAAATAAACTATACATCAAATTAAAAAGCGGTAAACTATTTAACCCCCTTCTAGTTTTCCACAAAGTGTTATGATTATTAGAAGTTAGTTTGTAAGCTTATTTAATTTGCATTGTTTGACATATTTGTATGTTACACACACAATACCCCTTGTATGATTTCCTGGGCATACTTGTAGTATATTCGTATTCTGTGATAATAAACTACTTTCAAATACTTACACTCTACGTGGTCTTTACTGTGAAGGATAACTATATCTTTTGTGTTCCTTGTAAGTTAAGAGTGAAGTGAATCATAAACATACTGAAAAACTGTTTGGTACAAGTTGACAGTTTCAAATTGGAGTTGAAGTGCAATGAGACTTTTTTAGTATGCTTAATAATGTCAAGTTTGTGTTTAAAAATTTAGCCGTTGACTGCACAAGTCAAATTGATGTTTTAGGTTAGTATGAATTCGGACACCTCTCTTTACTTATATGCATATGCCTTCTTTCTCGTTGTGTTTAGGTTATTAAATATCTTGCAGCTACGTAATTTAGTATCCTCATTTCCCTGTATGTAAACTTTAGGATGTTGCAAACCCGTGCACGGGCATTCCAGTAGGACTGATTAGGCACATACTCTTTCATATATAATTTGCCATATTCCTGAAAAGTGCCATCTACACATTTTATCTTGGTTTTCACAACAGCATATTGTGATTGTATAAGTGGCATTTTTAGTTGAATTATATTTCGTTGGAGGACACTGACTAATTTTTTCATGCCTTGGATGAACTGTATATTATTCGAATCCCTTGATGCAGGAAGGTCTACTGATTGTCAGCCTTTCAAGACATATTGTTTACATAAGCTTGCCAGTTATCACCCATTGTTGTATCCTAATATTGCTCTAATGATCATTGAGAATTATGGAGTAATTTTAAGTGTTTAGTAGATTGCTTTAAATAGATGAAAATGGATTTTCTTTTAGAATCAATGATTTGAGGTTGTTTTAGGAGAGATGGAGGTGGTGACAGTGTTAGAGGTTGGATAGAGATGGTGGGTGGTCTTTTAGACCACATAATTGGATCTGTGTAGGTAATAATGGTTTATCAGCAATGGAAATTCATGGTACATCCCCTTTTTAAATGATCATTTAGATGTGCAATGTATAGTTAAAATATTTAAGCGAATTTTTTTAATTTCTTCTGCAAGTCCAAGAAAGTACGACACAATCAAGTTGTATCAGCAACCGAATTTCCTTGTTTCATTTGGGATAAATGATATTTCACATTAATCATTAGTAACTGCATTAATCTTTGTATGTTCAAGTAAAGGGGTTTTTTCCCCGTTATGTTTTCTCAGTATACGTCTGGCTAAAATTGTTCACTCGAGTAGGTCAAAACAGAAACTGAAAAAAAAATCAAGAAAAGCAAATTGACGATACAATTTATGCCAAGTTTCAGTTTTCAATTACGTATTAAACAAGCAAAATAGCCCGCGCGTTGCAGCGGGGCATAGTTTTTTTCGAATCGATTTTGAACGAATACTGAGTGAGAATGTGCCCACGCGTTGCAACGGGGCTGACTTGTATTCAACAGTTTTTATATTGCCTACTTGTATGTTCCACGTTATTATACTCGCGCCATAAATGTTGGCTAAGTAAAAAAAACAAAAACAAAATGGGCCCGTTGCGGCGGGGCATAATTTTTTTCGAATCGATTTTGAACGAATATTGAGTGGGAATGTGCTCGCGCGTTGCAACGGGCTGACTTGTATTCAAGTTTTTTTTATATTGCCTTCTTGTATGTTCCACGTTATTACACTCGCTCCATAAATGTTGGCTAAGTAAAAAAGAAAAAAAAACCCAAATGGGTCGGCCCAAGTTGGGAGCTAAAAAACACTATAGCGGTCTATGTATATACGACGTCATTCTTGATCGTTGTTTTTAGCGTAGCTTGCGTATTTATTTTTTTCTATCATACGGTCGAATGCACATGCGCACGATGTAAGACGCAAATGCGTTTGACAAATCATTTCATAAAGCGATATATGATATATTTATACGTATGTTACGGTCTTAATACATACCTGCTGTGAAAGATATCTGCTTATGGCCATATTGGCATATACATCAGAAAGCCTAACTGCTCTAATTCTAACATATTATGAAAAAATCTTACATTATGTAGTTTCACTTCTTTTTGTATCATCAATAACTGCGAGAACAATCATTCACAACATTTGGTTGAGATTTAGAACATAAATTAAGAGGCTGTTTGGATGTAAGCTGTAAAAGGTTTCAAATATACGCAATACCTCCATATTTGATCCGTCTTTTGATGTTTGTTAAGATGAAAATGGTAATCTGCAAGGGACATTCACGCGGGGGGGGGGGGGGGGGGGGGGGGGGGAGGGGGGGGGGGGGGTGGGGGGGGAGGGGGTGGGGGGGCGGGGGGGGGGCTGGATGGAAGGGTTTTATCTTGTTCAAAATAATACAACTTTAGTCGCATACTGTTTCGGTCATTCGGATTTTGCATGCAGAAGAGGTACAAATTTGAGCCACTTTCACCCGGTTAGACGCTACCACCTCTCAATACTAGGGACCACCCTTTTTGTTCTTATGATTTCAGCGACATGCTTGTAATTTCTGCGTTGATTTTTTGTGCAAGTTTCTGCATATGGCCACAAAAATTTCTGTTAGACCAAGAGGCAGGAAAATGGAACTGATATCAGTAAGCTTGGTGTCATAAAAGAAAACTCTACGGAAAAACCTGTTTGTTATGCATTCGTGAATGAAGGAAAACCTCTAGGAATGAACAGCTGCTTCCATTAAATGCTTATGAAACCTCCATCTGGTGAGTTTTGGTCCTCAAACTTCACCAAAATACTATGCCGGTTCTTCATTCGATCACCCCTAAAAGCCAAGATTATAAATAATCACAAAGCTTGCTTATAAAAAAAACAACAAAAGGCATTGTCTGCCTTACAAAATTAAAGGCCCGCTGTTGCTACTTCAAGTCACTTTTAGAAGCAATTAATTCTGATAGTATGAGAATGCATTAATGCTACGACCTGATTGCGGTTGCTTCGTCGTAACGACTTCTAACAAGTAGTTTTACAACTCCTTGGGCAGTGTACTAATTCGTTGTAATGTAGTATAGGCCAAGACTCGAGGTTGTTATCGTTCCTCAGGGGAATATGTTAGGAAGGCTTAATCACGATCTAACATAATTCTAAGGGTTGAGAGAAGATTATTTTTATGTTTTAATTTTTTATGAAAGCATGTAAAATCATATATTTGAGAGGATGGTTGGTTTTAGCTAATAAACTAAATGATAAACTAAACTAATGGTGATAACAATATAATAAAAGACTGTGTTTATTTAATCATATATTACTCCCTAGATTGCTTCTCTTAGTGTTGTTGCTTTGTCTACACTTGAGATGGTCTATGTAATTATTGTTTCCTATCGTCATGAACGATTTACATGTACCCACATCTATTTAATTATACGTTAAGGGCACTGTACAAGTAAGAGGGTAGTATGAAGGACTATTACAAGCCCCCCCCCCATAGGAGTATATTAAATGCATTTGAAATTCCTTAAGAGTGTATTAACTATATAAGGGGCAAGGTAGTATGCAAGACTGTTATACGATGGCTATACCTTTCGTAACAATCATGTTTTTTCTAGGCCTATCAACAGCCTGATACAGACAAAATAGCTGGTTTTCTTAGACCTAACCATCTTGGCAATTTCATCACAAAAAGCAAACAACTACTAAGATATAACATCTTAGGTTTCAGCAATCATAAATAAAACACAATAGAAGGGCTTAGCCTAGCTATGTTATAAGTAAAACAAGAACAATTTGGACTCAAACAACACATAGACATATGAATGATTAAGTAATCTTTACTTGATTAAAACTTGAATTGAAGAGGTACAATGGGTATTGAGGCCCTCAAAATCGTGTCCCCACAGTGCGTAAATGAACTAGGGTTCATCCCTTTCTTTTACTCTAAAGTTACACCCTTAAAACCCTAATTTCGGGTTTGTATATATAGGAAAACCACTGCGACTGCGTCGCATTTTAATCGTGACGCTGTCGTAACAAGAATATTCTAGATCTTGGGCTAAGTCGTGCGGGCTGACGCCGTCGCAACATCTTATGACGCCGTCATGGGAAGCGTTGTGACGACGTCACGTGTAATCTGTGACGTCGTCTCCAGCTTCTGAGGAGAAATTCTTTAACAATGTAGGTGTAGGTCCGTATTCTTGTCTGTTTCTTCTCCAAATGAGCTCAAGTCATGTGTATTTCTTCTAAATGCCTTCCAACGAATACCTAAAAAGGAATGATTAAGTATCTATTTTCGGCATAAACACACGATTTAGAAGGTTAAACAACCACAAAAAAGTGTATAAAACGACACCTAATCAAATACCCCTACACTTGGGATTTGTTTGTCCTCAAGCAAATTTTTATTTTCTATTTAGACAATAACAATATGAAGGGTCATTTTACTTACTCTTTAAAAGTATTTTTACAAACATCTCTTTTTGGACCTCATAATTAAAGCCGAAAAATAGTTTATGCTAGCACCTCACAAGTGTTTAAGATTCTCTCTTTCTCTTGGGGGTATTTAATTTTAACAAAAGGGGGGAACGAAAAATCAACATCATTATCCTGTCATAGCATATAATTTACCTAGGCTTGGTAAAGGAATCAAACCTCCACCACTAGGCGCAAGCATTTTCTATTACTATAAGAGCGTTCTTTTTTAATGGTTTGTGGGGTGTAGGTGTAAGATAACTATATATGGATGGGCTACATTAGGTGGTTGGGTGAATTTGGAGATAGAAGGGTTAGCTATTAGTTTACAAGAATTACCGCTGGTTTGGTTGCTAAGCCAAGCTCGGACGAAGATATACAATCTCTACACATCTTCTTCATCAATCTTTTTTTTTTCTTTTCTATTTTTATTTAATATACATATTACCTTCACTTTTGGGGTTTATAAAACAAGTCCCCTACTCTTGTGCTGATTTACATGCTTGATATTTACAATCTAACTAATGACCCGATTTGAGGTGGATCAAAATAACATGGTGATCAATCTAACAAATATTTAGGGGTATTGACTTAACTTTTCTTCCATTCTTCCACTAAATATATACTACCATGAATCCCAATCATCCCAAAAACTGCTATTTCAAGGATAATGGAATTGCAACCGTGTCTCAATAATTAACGTTAGGTTAAAACACATTAATGTACTAAAATTGAGTACAGACAAGGTGGTCTAAGTCGATTTGGTGGTGTATACGATGGGTTTAAGGGTGTCAATGCTCTTCATTAATTGTCCGGCTTAACAAAAAAACATAAAACCGTGTAAATGGATAGGCTTCGGGGGTTGTATAGGGGTATCTGTACTAAAGTTAGTGTATGGCTAAGGGTGTGGGATAGTTATATGATCGGTGTGACCATCATAATAATTACCGATTTAAAACATGGGTTAATCCTAATGCCTCTTATCAAGCAAATCCTAATACTTACTATGCGGTCTTGGGATGCATCACAAAACAAGTTCTAGAATTTAATATGCTACCGGTACACTCTTATAATCCTAAAGTAACCAATACCAATGTTTCAGAAAAGGCAACAAAACCACGCATACACATCCATAACGACGGAATAGACACACATATTGCTCACTCCTTAACTCGAACAAGCTAAAGGTATAACATCTAAGGGCGAACCTCACATTTTGGGGGTGGAATTTGAGGGTTTTTGTGCTATTAATATAAATTCCTATCCATGAGATGCTAATAATACTTGGTTTTCATCGGTATGTGTCATAAAAAAATTTAAATTTGGGTAAAAAATACCTCTTATGCTATGTTTCGATATATTACCCATCATTTTAAGGACGAAGCAAATGGAAAATGAAAGAATAGTTTCTAAGGCTTATTTTCCCCTTACACTTAAGTTGAACATTGTCCCTAATATTCTATAAAGGTACCCGTAAAAACAAATAAAGGGATAAAAAAACAAGTAAAAAACTGGTTTCCTCAATGATGGAGAAGAAACATGCGATAACTGGTTAAATTATCCTCCAAGAATCATCCAATGAAACTTACTAAGAAATTCCAAGCTTCTTTTCGTCAAATATAACCTGTAATCAAAGACAAAGACAACTATACCAAGCATAAAATGTGCGATATACAATTATACAATTATGAAATTAGGGTTGGGACTTTATTAAAACTGCAGTAAAGATAGTATGGAGAGAATTGTCATAACTCGTTGATTTTGCGAGGTTTATAATAGAAGGAGTACCATTTTTTAAATGTTATGCAAGTTTTTATTTACAAATAATAATTAAAAAACTTTAAGTGTCTTTCTGGACCTGGCGTTTGACGCATAGGGGAAATTCCTGACGCAGTCACAGGTGTCGTGGTGAACGGCCGTCGCGTGTAAATCGTTGACTCCGTTTCCAATTCTGTGAAAACAAAATTTTGTTTTGATGAAAAAATTTCTTGCACTTGATTCCATAGTTAGTTCCTGTACAAATGTTGTATAAAACTGAGATTTAACAATTCACTCATATGACTCAAAACTGATGCGAATTAATCTAAACAATTCATTTAACATGTTTAAATTTGGCTCAAAAGCCGGATAAATCCCCCTACACTTATTGTTGCAAAATACCTTTGATTGAGATTAAGACGAAGTTAAAAACAATACAAAGCATGATTACAAGATAATTCAAACATAATAAAATAAACAGTAAAGGATTAAAACACACATAAGACACTCTTAATATGCGATAAAAGTAAATATTAGGTTGCCTCCCAATAAGTGCTTTTCTTTATTTTATGAGTCTTGTAGCTAGACTCGAAGTTACACGTCTTTACGTGACTTCTCCTTCATCATCCAATCCAGTTACATATTCAGGGCCTAACTCTAAACATTCCTTGTAGAACCCTAATATCTTATTCATCACATTGTCAACTCCTCTTCTTTTGTCCTCCTCGTTCATAAGGTAGACCGATTTTGTGTGTTCATTTTTTATGTTCGACAATGAGTTGTATTGTTCTATCTTATAGGGCATTTTATAGGAAACTTCATCGTTTCCGTCGGTGAACCTGACTGCTCCTTTGGGTGGGTCATGAGTCATGTTGGATATTTCCACAAAAGGTTTCCCTAGCACTACTTGTGATAGCCTAGGGTCTATAATTGAGCTAATGTCCTCAATAAGCATGAAGTCCACGATATAGGTGAAGTTTCCTACGAAGACATGCATTCCGTTAATCCTTCATGTGAAATTGCTAACTCCTCCATTTACATTTTCCCTAAGGTCGAGTTTTCTCCTCATGATCCAATTATACATCATTCGGGTCATGATATTTAGAGGGGAGTTAAGGTCAATGTAGGCTTTTTCTACATGCACATGCCCAATGTTGCATGGTATCTTAAGGTTCGAGGGGCATCCTTTCATAATGATGGGGTTTCAAAGAAATATTGAGGGTATTGGGCCACACATAAGGTACTTGTGGTATGTTAGCTCACCTCTAGTTAGAAATGTGTCAAAGTATTCTACCGTCAGTCCTTCCATTGTTGCCCATTCACCTTTATTAGGACCCTCATTTTGAGGTTCATCATCATCTCGTATGATCTCATATGAAACATTACTTCTCCTTCATTCCTTTTGTTAGAGTGACTATTTTCGTGTTAAAGGATCGAGGAACTAATCCAATTGATTCAAGCATCGAGTTCATCTTTCGTACTTGTTCTGTGGTGATGGAAGCTAATGGATCAGGTTGTGGGTGTGGGTTAGAGTTGGTGTTTCCAAGGTTGCCTTTTTCTTCATGTTATATGTCAGGCTTATTAACTTAGGATTCATCAGGCTGCTTGGGGTGGATTGTGATGGCGTTGATTGAGCCATGGATGTGGGTTGAGCATTATGGATTTTTAGTTGGGTAAGAACGAGCAAACAAAACTGGGGTAGTACTTAGTTTCGCGTTCTTAACCGTATTGCTAGGTAGTGTGCCCCCTATTCGATCGGTGATGGCCTTCAACACAGTGTCGATTTTGTTGGTCATCTCGCTTTGCTGTTGTTTGAAATCGGCTTCAAACTTGGATAGTCTAGCTGTCTTGAGATGACCATGAAGTTGAGACACCAAATCCTTTCGGTTGTGATTTGTTTGTAGAGCTTACGAGTATTGTTGTGAAGGAAACAGGTTAGGCAGAAAATGGTTATCGAGCTCGAGCTCTCGAGCTGAAAACGAGTTGCTCGAGTAACTTAAAAAAATTAAAGTTAACTAAATGAGCATCGAGCTCGAACAAATAGATTAATATACGAGCTCGAGTTCGAGCAGGATTTTGAATATTTATTCGAGCTCGAGTCGAGCTCGAGCCGAATAGTAGTTAATTAAGCTAAGCTCGAATATTTTGAAACTCGACTCGGCTCGGATCGTTAACACCCCTAGTCGTGGGGACCACTGCAAATCTCACATGAGGTAGTGATTTTGTTCACTTGGGTAGGTTGTGTCGGAGCAAGATGAGCTTCCATCAAGCGTTGGACTTGATTTTTGAGCTCGATTAGACGGTGGTCGGATGTACTTGGGACATCTTGAGGCAATGTGATTGCCTTGACCGGCTTAGCGAAATCCCTTGGGTCGTTCTAACTTTCGTTGTCATAGAGGGAGAGGTCCTCTAATAATGCCCAAGATTCTTCGGCGTTTCGGTCACGAAGCTTACCACCGGCCGATTGGTCAATGGTTCGTCTTGTGACGGGATTGACATGGTCATAAAAAATTTGGACTTTGAGCCAAAGTTCGATGCCATGATGAGGGACTTTTTGTAGTAAGTCTTTAAAACGAGTCCATGCTTTGGATAGAGATTCTCCATGATGTTGTTGGAACATCAGGATATCATTGCGGAGTTTTGCGGTCCTTCCTGGTGGAAATAATTGAATAAGGAATCGGGAAGTAAGATCCTCCCATGTGGTGATGGATCCTGCTGGAAGACGTTCAAGTCAATTGCTAGCTTGATCGCGAAGGGAAAATTAAAACAAACGCAGACGCGTTCTTTCCCTATTTTTACCGTCAAGGTCAAGTGAGTCCACAAGTTTAAGGAAATCCTTGAGGTGTTGGTTTGGATCCTCGGACCGAAGTCCGTGGAATGAGCATCCGTTTTGCACCAACCGAATGGTGTCGGATCGAAGAGGTACCACGTTGTTCCCTACGGGGAGCTCGATGGTATTCCTGTAGCCCTCGTGGCTAGGTTTGGAGTAGTCTCCTAGAGTGCGGATAGGATTCTCGTCTCCCATGGTGGTTGACGAGAATGGGTTACGAAACAGATAATACAAAGAACAGATAGACTACAAGAAAGCTAATATGCAGAAATTAAATCTTACTTGAAAGGATTCAAGTAAATAAAACTAAACTAAACTATGATTAAAACCTAACTATTCCCTAGCAACGGCGCCAAAAACATGCTTGCGGTTGTCGTAAGGACTTCTACAAGAAGTTTTACAACTCCCTAGGCAGTGTACCTAATCATTGTAATGTAGTATAGGCAAGACTCGGGGGTTGTTATCGCTCTCTAGGGGAATAGGTTGGGAATGATTGATCACGGTCTAATAGAATTCTAAGGGTTGAGAGAAGATTATTTTGTGTTTTTATATTTTATGAAAGCATGTAAAATCATA